>JAECUM010054356.1:0-33260 GCA_016617855.1 Megalonaias nervosa
TGACTAGACCATCAAAGGTTCTAGTTACACTACCATAGACAGAAACTATGGCTCCTGCGGTTGGTAAAATCATTAATGAAGCCCCTCAACCATGAGTGTTAGATTCAGTGATTGCAAATCTGGCAATTAGGAGTGGATTACGGTTGAAGACGTGAGGAAAATAGCCACAAAACCGTCAGGCAAAAGGCATTAGACAAGATCAAAATGTATAAACGGCCAAAGTCAGAGACATATCAGATCCTGTATTTGACATGGGCGCGTCTGTGCTAGCTGATCGAAGTAAATGAGATTTTCAGTTTTATTTAAACCCGGTCAGAGACCCCAATCAGTTAAAAATAGTATTGCAAGTACAATACACGTCTTGGTTGTTTCTTCCTTGTGAGGCATTCTTGGAAGTTGAGTGAAGCCTTGAATGGGACAACAATGCTGAGTATCGCATTGATGCCCTAGTTGGATTTTTCAACAACATCATCATGGTGTTGTTTAACGGTGCACTATATTCCATCGATGAAAAGGAAATCGAATCAATTCTTGACAACTTCAGTGTAACCACAAACATTCTTGGACTCGCCAGATAGAGCGATGATTACACGAGAATAGCTGGCCCAATAATGATGCTCGTTAAGGATGCAACCAATAATCAGATCATAGACAATCATATAGACAATATACAACTGCTCCTGGTAATTGTACTTATTTTTAACCAAACCTTTGCGCTCACATCGCCGTAGTCCTTGGCCCCAACCCAACTTTTAATTTGGAGTTGTATAGCATCGATAACAACTTGTTACTGATTCATTGAGATTTTAGTGTGCAATTCATCTCAGTCACAAATTTGGTCCATGCAGAGATGTTCGCAAGGTTATATTTGCTAAACATACAGTCGCCTTGTTTCGTAAAAACAATTCAAGTGATGCAGTTTGGCGTGTAGGAAGTAATCCTGGTAAAGTTGTATTCGAAACATTGACTTTGTATATGCCTGTGCTAACCCCTTCACTCACTACAGAATCGCGTTTGTTATAGTTTATGCAAATCCGGAAACGCGTCAACGCTGTCATTCTCTTTCATACCACAGACGCGAACCGACCAACTCACATTCAGGGGCAAATAAGTACCCTACATGGTCTTACATCACCAAAACATGTGTTCTTGGGGTTTCAGCTTACAAATCGAAATAATAAATGGACGTATAGTAAAATGATTTTTGACAACTTAGAAGTGACTGAGGTTTCGTTGCAGTTCAACGGTCATCAGGAACCTTGTAAATATATCCGGCTTAAATATGTAGAAGCTACTCCTCATATTGCACGTACATATCATAAACTGTGGTTATATATGGACCGGCATCAAAACGTTGATACTGGTTTGCAGATTTCTCAACAAGACTTTCGTACGCTGTATCCGATTTAATAATTTTAATTGGAACACTTGGAGTTGTTCAGACAATCCGTTGTCGACATGTATTTCCATGCACGCGTAGACACGACTGGTGTTAATTACAAATGTTAAGCTGTGATACTTTTGAAAATACTGTTGTTGGGGGGTGCTGATGGTCGAATGAGTGATGTTGATGAACCTGTGTAAAATACATAATTGAACGTGTTATGTATTTATATCATGTCCTGTCACGAAGTGATGGTAGGCCTTAGTGAAAATTAACTTGCGAAAAAAAACCGCAATGAAAATAGGATCATATCGAATCTTTCTTCAGCAAAATTGACCGAAAATGCCCCGGTATGCATGACCCAAACACAATTCGCTCAGCTTATCGCAGCCATGCAAAACAATACCTCAGTGACATTAAAATTATCCGAGTCAGACGTAACACAAATACAACGACCGGTGGAATATTTCCATCCCTTGCAACGATTTCAGCGGTGTTGGCATCAGCGGCCCCAGCGGTTGCAAAAGCTGCGGCGTTAGGGGCTGTCGGAACTGCATCAGGAATGGCGCTGAAAAGACGTTTGGCTGTCGTATCAAACAAGAAATAGGTTTCGATTACCAGTAACAAGTTGCCGAATACTATCTAGAAGAGGTCTTCGGTTACCCGGTCGCAGAAGATCACGCCGTTGGCCCATCCATTGACCAATCTTGATTTACTTGCGATGGCAAAATCAGTCAACCTTTCTGTGGTGTCTTTACGCGAAATGAACTTGCATCGGTGGGGCACACGCACACGATAAAAACGGTATTGTCAACATGGATTTGACAACAGGACCTGACATTCATTGGGTGCATACGCGGTGACATCTCAGCATTGTTTGTATTTTGACTCGTATGGATTGCACCACCAGTTGAAGCTGTCAATTATTTAACAAAGTTCAGTAAACAGCCGCTGTTTTATTAACTATACTAGCACAAACTCGGTTGTATGGACCTATATACGATATGCGGTCATCTTGTTGTTAAAGCGTTGCATGCACTTGAGCGTTCACCAATTCCACATGCACTTATTGGTTTTTCATTCAAGTACGTTTAATATTATACAAAATGTCTATTAACAGTTACGGACGTTACTCAGCTGGACGTGGTGCTGATATGGATTTGAGCATGTTTGCCACCAAAGGGGATTTGAGTTTACTAGTCGTGTTGTTGTTGGTGTTGATCCAGGTGAGCTTGTGATTTTTGAAGATCGCACATGTTCGGGTAACAGTTATTGGGCAAAGACGATCGTCAAATGTAAAAGGTATAGGCGTAATCGATGTGTTTTTATATGAAATGGGAGCTAGAACACCAGAATGCAATTTTCCACGGAGATTTAATTATTCCCCAAGAAGAAATTTTCTATAATTGTACGACAGTTGTACCAGTGAAAAAAAGTAATTGACTAGAAGTACGTGTTCGTATTGCACCTGGGTCTGCCAGTCTTGCAATTGTACTATGAGATTGTATTATTTATAGAACTATGATAGACTCTCGTTGTTACCGACGTGAAAATAATAACTGAAGCGGAGAAACAGATGCGAGATGAAATCACCAAGAAAACCTCATTAATGGTAAAGTGCAAACGTGTGTACTTAGTGGTAGATCCTATTTGTGGTCTTGCTGAGGCAATAACTGCTGATGTTGGTGTGGCTGGAATCACAACCACACCAACCATTGTAGGTGCACCAATCGGAATTATTGTCGGGGCTATATCGATAGTAACCGGTGTCTCTTTTTGTGCTAGCAAATTAATTTCGATAAGATTGCATTCACGAGTACGCGTTTATTTAGAACTGCTTGCGGTGGCACAGAACATATCTGAACACGATTAGCAAACTATATTCGGTGGCTATCGAGAATAAAATAATTAGCATCGCCGAGTTCGAGATTGTGCTGGCGGATATGGAAATTCACCGACAACTCGAGCATAAATTAGGAACAGTGCGGTTGCGGATTTACAGACAAAAAATGTCGAATAAAAAAATCTGCACTCTCGTGGATAAATCTTGCACGAGTTGCACATTTTATGTAGCCTGTACTTAGGAAACAAGAACGTTTGTTTAAGAGTTTAATGTTGTTTTTTCTGAGTTTATCGTGGTATAAACTTTCAGTTGCCGAATCACACAGCAAATAACGTCTGGTGACTCTATTTATAGAAGTTAGCATAAACTAGTTCTCCGTACAGTTTATACAAATTTAAACGCAATTGGGTCTAATCACTTGATTATGTTCTGACAATGGAAATCTTCCCTTCAATTATCAACTGATGCAGCTACAATTATATTTCTATTGAAAATGTCACATGCTAAATTAGCTCTTCGTACAAATCAATAAATGTAGTGCTGATCAATGAAGAAAATAACGTTCTATAAAACGTTGTACAAAATGATATGCAGCTGCACGCGCAGCACGACTGGCAAAACCTAGGTAAATGACATAGAGGTAAACATGCTGCAGAAATAGAACAATTCTGCTATTGTGCGAAGAGCATACTGTAAAATCAGGGTGCCCTTAGGGTACTCCGTGATTGTAGCACGAGGTGGTTTCATCCTTTTATAGATGGTTGCCAATTCTTGGAAGACGATCCATCTTCTGAATGACCGTTGTCTGGAAGTTGAAAAAGAATGCAGCTATGTGAACGCTTCTCTAATAAATGCTTTAGGTCTGACAAGATGGTCAATAGTGCATCTCTGGTGTCTGAATCCACATTGAACGTCAGATAGTAGATTGTTTTGGATCGGAGATAGCAAAGCAGTCCATCATTTATAATTCGTTCCATGATTTTGCCAATACATCTTGTTAATGATATGGGACGACATCTTGAAGGGTTGATATGGTCTTTGCTAGTGATATGGGACGATAGCTCGAAGGGTTGATATGGTCCTTGTTAGTGATATGGGACGATAGCATGAAGGGTCCTTTTAGTACTTAGTGTGGGTACTGGTATCACAGTTGCATCTGGTCAAGACAATATTTTATTGAAAATGTTTATCAGTGTTTCAGGGCTGTGTCACGTAAATGTTTCAAACGTTCATACTGGTTCTACAGAAGTGTCTTGGGCTTGATCAAGAGAGTCTTGTAACTCTCTAAGTGGAAGGTTTATTGCAATCTCCAGCATTAGCAGTTTTTAATTTTTTTTCAAGTTTTTTTTTATAGGGCGGATGTTTTCAGAATGATTCTTATGAGTAGTTCTTGGAGAATGTTTCGGCCAATGTATTTGAGATTTCTAGTAATCATTTCATTAGATTTCCTTAGGTGCTTGATACAGCTGTTTGGTGCCATATTCAATACGGACTAAATTAAGGAGCGCAGGCTCAACCAAAAGACATATGATCACCATGATCTCTCTCTCTCTCTCTCTCTCTCTCTCTCTCTCTCTCTCTCTCTCTCTCTCTCTCTCATGATATGACTAGTTCTAGGTAGGTATTCAGATTTTCAATTGCTATAGTAGTACTGAAATGCTCAAGGAACTTTTTCCGTTCCCTGATGCCGTCTTTGTATGCGCCATCAAACCATGGTTTGTTGATACGTTTAGGAGTCTCCTAATATTTTGGTATTGTATCTCCAGAACATCCTGAATTATCTTTTTAAATAGGGGTATTAGATCCATTTCGTTTTCAAAACGATTAGCTGTCAGATTTGACTCGCAGAAGGATTGAATTTTCCCAACCTGTCCAAGCAAAACAAAAGGCGCTAGCAACTGCCTAGTGTCATGTTCTGAGATTTTCGACAGCTTTGTTAGTTTTGATTATCATAACTGGAATCAATGATGAGAAATCTCGACCAGATTCTGTACCTTGAACGACATTCCTCCTTCGACTGGCTGGTTGAGTTAAGTCTGATCCTTTCAGACTAGGTCTCTCACACTCATGGTTAATAGTTTAGGTCGGTTTCCACATAATGACATATTAATTAAAGAATTCATCACATGTGCTCCCCGCCCACCTCGGAGCCAACAAGAGGACAGATTTACCAAAAAAAATTTGGCTTCTCTTGTCAGGGTTACGCAGTGATATACTCAAGCAAAGTAGGAACTTTACTCCACTGACCCTTGCCATCGTCCTCAGTGGTTGTGTCCTTTGTAGGGTTTGGGTAACATCGTGATGTTACTTCGAAATAATTAATTAGCAGATAAAGCTCGTCTACTTGTGAGAAAACTGTAATTCAAATTCTTGGTTTTTAAATTTAGAGTTATAAAATTTTGTTCATCAAAATTTTTCGATGAAATAGCTTTTTAGATCTATAACATCTCTGTTTTTCTGAAATTTTGGATCTCTCCCATGATGTTTATTCAACGGGCTCAATCTGACATGTCACGAAATTTTGAACGCCAACTCTGTTTATATAATGGCTGACACGTGTAAGTATTCTGGTAAACAAAGTACGTATTGGTGATCATTCCAATCAATCAGCCAGTCCGAAACGACCTTGCTGTTGGAACATTACCTCACGACTGGAATGCACAGAACACCGTGATCAAATCACATGAATTCATTCATTAATATGAGTTATCATTTGCAATGATAAACTTCCTACAATATTTTTGATACTTTATACAGGTAACTTTTTTTTGACAATCTTATATTGTTGTACAAAAGATGCGAAAGGGTATCGAGCATTTCGATGTATCAGGGTTCATCTCTAAATTGCTGCGCACCACGTGATGCGACGAAATATCAATTGATAGGAAGATACGGAATGTTACGGAATAGCATTAGGGGTATTGAAACAAAATATCTCCATAACCGTTGATCGCATCGAGTCGAAATTTTTAGATATTTCATGAGTCTTAAACTGAACAATTTAAAGTTATTTGATTTTGGAGACATTAATGACCATGTATGATGCCGGAAGGAAATCGTTTTTGAAAGATGGATGATTGGCTAAACAATAAGCAAACATAGCGTGTGATGATATGTTGTTATAAGACAGATAATCTTAAACCAATACTCACCACATGTTGGCCATGTTTTAAAATGTCGCATTTGGTATTGACTGTATCAGAGAAAATAATTTGCTGATCTAGAGTATGTTTATTATTAATCTCCAGTACCTTCAGTGATCTTAAATGGGTCAGTATTTACCCATTTATACGTTACGTTTTACTTGCACATGCCCATAAGTTAGCGGCAAAGCGAGATGGCCACTGACAGACACAGTGTTCAAAAATAGGTCAGATTTTGAAGAGTATGAAACATCTCCCGGAATAGTATTTTGTCCGGAGCAACCACCCGATATGGTTGTAGAAATTGTATTGTGTAGAGACAACATAATGAAAGATACAACTCCCCCTCCTCTATCTAGCTATGATCAGTTTCCAACTCTCTGTAACGTGGAAATTTGCTTCCCATCCCACTAGGCCTAGCGTGCCCCACCTCTAGAGACGGCAAATAATAGACCTTACAGAAGCAACACCAACACAAGGCACACCGGAGCTTGACGTTATATTGTGTTTACATCTTTTCTGGATCGTACCCTCTATATAATAAAGTATAATAAAGTCTTTATTATACAATGTGTACGATCCATAAAATGTGAAAACTTTTAGCATTTATAATATAGAAGTACGTTACATACAAAAGTAAACACTATCATCAAGCTTCCCTGATAAGGCTGTGCCTAGAAATAGGCATTAATCGGATGAATAGTTATATAATTCATGACCAAACAGCATTCAACATTATGCAGTTTTGAGTTCTGTGAAAAGAAGGTTGCATTATTAGATCTAGGCTGTGAAATATTATTACGCTGAAAAAGTACATTGGAGACAATGAGATGCGAGCTGACACTCTTTCGCATGTTACTACCTGCATTATGACCGGTAGAAAAATCTAAAGGTCACCAAATGAGTCTTTCCAGTTGATGCAGAGCATGAACTATATTCTTCGCACTACTTTTGTGTTGACGCACAAGCGTATGATTTCAACACTTTTTTCATTACAGACTCAGTGATAAGTCTGCTGAAACACGAGATGAATATTCTGAATTCAAGAAAAATCATTCCCTGGTGGTTAAATTTATTAATTTATGCAGTTATTCATGATGATAATGATGATTATGACGATAACGACAATGGATATTCGTATTATTATTATTATTATTATTATTGCAGCACATGTGGCCAGCAGTAGAAGGGGCTTTGGCAGACAAACTGGGAGACGGGTTGACAAATGAGCTTAAGAGAGCATGGGGACACGTGTTTGATTACCTTGCCAGTAAATTTGCCGAGGGCATTGTAGCCTGTAAGAAGGACACAATTAACACACGACAAATCGTATAATATACAACTGCATGTAATAGTTATGACAATGCCAGCTCATTAGAAATAAGGAACCGTGAAATATTAGTGTTCATGCTTTTTTTTTTACATTTTAACGTATCGTAGGACGTAACTTACCGTTAAATAAGTTATTTCCTTTACTTTTTATTCTTGTTTTCTTGTAAGAGTGTCTTGCATATTTTGGAACATCTTAAGGAGTACGTTGTTTAAATCATTTTGTATTACATTTCCTTTTTTATACATGTATAGACATAATATTAAAATAATTTGCAAACAGTTATCAATTATAACACTAAAAAAGTAAACCAAATAGCGTGAAAATTCAATCAGGTAATCTGGACAAAAACATGCCTTCCAGAATTTCATTTGTGTATGTCAGATGGTGTTTGTGTATTTGTGATGAAAAACGTCCAGGAAATAATGGACAGGCAGACGAACGACAGGATCTAAAACCAAGATGCCCAAGTTGCTAGCAGTGGAGCACGGTAAGAAAAGTTTGCATGTGGGTATATATACATATGTGCTACAGCTTCTGGTTAATCAAACAAGCAAAAAATATGACACGGTGTAACCTTTACATGCCCTGATGCCATGGTAGTAGAATATTAGGATGATATGGGGAAATGAGAATTTAACACGTAGGATTTATTGGGCCAATGGGAAATGTAGTTTTTAAAAGTGTAAATAGGTTTAACAGGTGCGTGTCTCTCAAGGGACAATTGTAAATTAACATTAGCCAGGTGTGGCTTTATGCCGTCACTAATAAGTTATCATTATACGGTTTAACATATCAGTCTGTATAGAGACAAGGGAAAACGTAATGCCAATTTTTAACTTTTAACCTTCCTTTTGTCGTTATAAATGTTTTAGGAATGGTCTGCATGGCGAAAAGGGACAACGTAATTTTAAAAATATCCATGAGTATAACAGTGTACGTTTATATGGCTTTAAACTGATATTTCAAACTATGGCTACATTTTTTGCCTCAGATGGGAGCCTATGGCTTCTAACGGGAATTTAACATCGATGCTATTTTATTTATTTATTTTTTTCCCTCAAATGGTACCCTGTGGCATCTAACGGATATTTAACAATGAGGCTATAATCGTTGTGGGTTTTTTTAAATTTTTTTTTTTTTAATATGGGATCCGATGGCCTCAGACAGGAATTTAACATTGAAGCCATACCGAACCATTTCAAAAATGCCGCTTGGGTCTCTATGGCCTCCTACGAGAAATGTAATGTTAAAACTTCATTGCACTTTTTAATACGGCGCTTGGAGAGACCAACGCTTAGGTATTTACTATCCAACATCCAGTTATCTACTATTCTACACATAGTTATCTACCATCTAACACCTAGTCATGTACTACCCAACACTCAGTTACAGGGTTCCCACGCTACCGGGAAATGGAAAAAAGTCGGGGAAAATAATAATTTTTTTTTTCCCGACCGTGAGAAGTCCTGGAATTTTGCAAATATTGATGAAAGTCGTGAAAACCCCTTGACTTTTCCGCCAACACTTGCCGCCAGAAACAATTACGTAATTGAGTTGCAACAGAACCGATTGTGAGTTAAATCTATCGAGTTCTGAGCAGAATATTCGGCGGTTGCAGTATGGATCATTATGTGCATTAGATTCGGCTAGTAGACTGGTTGTTTCAAGCACAGCTCGATATCGGCATCCTTTCCATTATGTAAGTTCGAAAACCCATCTATCTTAACTAGAAGCCAAGATGGTGGCGGCAAAGTGTAACCGTTTACAAAATGTCCGATCAAATTTAAATGCTCTTACATCGAGTCATACCTGCATGAAATCGATATGAAAATTATTTATTTTCACAGAAATTACGAATTTTACATCAGTATATCTTTAATCTGCTGAAAAATGAGATGAAACTACGGCGTTGATAAAATTTGGCCAGGTACTCGTGATTTGCATTGCTAGTCGCGCAAGTAAACAAATCTCGCAACCCATATGTTCATGACATCATCGATCCAGTAGTTATATGATATCAATAATAACCTGTTTCAAAATGTTGCAGGAAAAATAAAAATATTTAATGAAAGTCGTATACTGTTTATAATAGTAAAGAAGAAAAACGAAGGGACACGAATTTCTTTATATATTTATTCCAAGAACAACTACACGGGTCTAATACGTTGACGTGCTCTATACTACATGAACCTGACTGTCCAGATTGTTACTTCTGTGACAGGTTTCTCCTGGTTGTTCTCGAAATAAGTATTTTGAGGATTATTTCTAGTTTTTGCAAAGGGTATATGACCTTCATTTAATATATTTGAATTTTTGTACAACGACATTAGGAGTTGCTGTTAATATCACACGACTATTGGACTTCCGATGTCGTAATCGGAGATTGGTATAGTTATGTGCCTAGTATTGCAAATGGCGAGTACCGGGTCAGGTTTCATCATTGTTGTAGGTTTGTCTAGTCTGTCAGCAGATTAAAGGTATAATGATTATAATACTTGTCATTTGTGAGAAATAAATCGTTTTTCCTATAGATTTTATGCAGGTATGACTCAATATAACATCTTTTAAGTTAGCTAGGCCCGCTAGTAGGCGACTACTATATTCCGCTACTGCATCGGAACGGCAAATTCAAATTTTTCGATAGGCATTTGCTCTGACCCCACGTCCCAACCTAAATGTCCAAATGGGAAAAATGTGGTGGGAATATTCGGAGGATTAGAAAACGGACTGCCATTCATTTCAAGTCAAATCTGTAGTCCAAAATGTTGAATCACTGAGCAAAATTTTGGTGCTAAACTATTACACTGCGACATGTAGCTTGAAGCATATGTTCAAGTCTGATTTAGGTCGCAGGAGAAATGGAAGGTTGTCGTCCCTTGTATTAAATATCACAAAAAGATACTAGCTCCTGTGAGTATCAAATAAGGTGTTGGGACTGGTTCATCACATTACAATCAGACATATCTTGATTTTACAGAAAATCCAGTCCTTGTTTATACAGTATTATATAATTTTGAAGGTCTTTTTGACAAAATATAATCAACCCTTTTGTAAATTATTTTTTAAATCATGGATTTTAACAAAATCGTCTTTAGGAGCTTATGTTGTTTTTGACAAATTTTGCTTGACATTTTATTGGCACAAATTAATTCAGGGCTTAAACTGTTTTCTTTACAAGATAAGATTCTAGTAGTTTCCGTTTATTGTTTTTTTTTTTCCATACTGTGATTGGAAATGTTTATTTTGTATAACATGCATATATACTGTTATCTTGATTACAACTGATTATTCTGATTTGTTTAGAATTAACTGTTTGAAAGGAAACGAAGCTAATTTATGCTCATTATGTTTCTTCGTACCAACATAATGCATATCAGCCTCGTAAAGTTAGAATTTTTATTCTGTACTTTGAAATGCCATTACATGCCAATTTACAGGAATATACAGTAGTCAAACGTGTTTCATGTAATACATTTTGTGGTTTGGTGCATGATCATCTTAACTGACTTGTTTTGGCAGTCTCGAAATAGTAACATCTTTGATTTAAAAATAATACATTTTTATAAGCTAAAATGTTTCTTAATTCCATTCAGTAATGATCATTAGTGAACCTTGAAAAAATTAATTTCATCCTGGAAAAAACCCTGGAAATGAGCTGGAAATTTGTCTTTTAAAAAGTGTGAGAACCATGCAGTTATCTGATATCCAATACCCATGGATCTACTATCCAACATCCAGTTATCTCCATCAGTCAGCTATCGACTATCCAAAACACAGTTGTAGTGACTAATACCCACTTATCTACCATCCAATATCCAGCCATACAATATCCAACACGCCGTTTATAGTGACCAGTACCCAGTTATCTACTAACACCCAGTGATCTATTATCCAACACCTAATTATCTTATACTCCTATTCCACTATAACGTCTCTAGCATCCGCTTGCAGACAACATTAATACCTCCTACTGCTCTTATAAAACATATAACGCTATCAGTTAAGTGCAGTGGGAAAAAAGGTGCAAAAATATACACATGCATAGAGACAAACATACTTAAGCGCTATCACATATGGAGTGAAAGAGGAGAAACAAGCAGGAGTGTTTTATACATACACAAACATACTATTCTATAGATATTCAACAGGATGGAGAGAAGAACAACATACACGTAAGCACAAGCATTGGGTTATTTTTACAATACACGTAGTGTGTTACACATATCCGTTGTAAATCCTGTATGGAGCCAAGTTGGGTTTAGAATCCGTAATGCTGTTTATCAATTTTGCTTTCTAGATTTAAGTATCTTGCTAACCGTCTACCTTTTATCGCTTGATAAACACTGGGAGAAAGTTTTGTTCCAAAATTATACGGTGTCAGGTGAGGTAGAGTTGGTTCTTCAGTTGGTTACAAATTTAGGTTTGCCACTGAAGATTTATTACACTGGTTGACCTTATTTAAAGTCAATTCATTTCTTTACTTATATTGATCTGAACGGAATTGTTTTGGGTGCCAAACAAAATATTGACAGAGCGTAAAAGTACAGTTCACTTTTCGAATTTGAAAACAGAAGAACTAAAGTACATTGATATTAGATGAAGTGTTTTGCACCTGTTAACAAAATATTTTTTAACCTGTCAGCTTTCTCTCACTGTGGGCAGCGGCGGCAGATATTATTACTATTACTGAAACTTGGACGTTGAAAATGTTTTACGCAGTTACAGCTGATGTTGTCAAATCCATATATTTTTTTAACGCAACTGCCCCTTTTTCAAGCCCTCTTGGTGTTTTTAGAAACGAAAGGAGGCTACTCAAATAATTGTCATTATTAAAGTGTGTGTGTGTGTGTGTGTGATTCTGAAAACGCTTTTCTTAACAGTCCATTAAAAAAAATAATTCGGTGTGACACTAATTGCAGAAGGCGTGGCAACGAGAACCTTATATCTACGTACAGTTTTTTGTTTGTCATAGTCTTTTCAGAGAATCGGCTTTCTTTTACTATTCAGATAGCAACAGTTTAAAAATGTTGAAATCATTTGTCGTTTGTGTTTCATTTAAATCTTGACAAACTCTCTGTAAATGCGTTCTCGAAGCTCAGGAGGTAAATTTCGAATCCCACACTTCTAAAGTATCCAAGAGAACCATATTCTAGACCAACCAAGGGAAGGCAGTGACAGCACAGAGGCTCAAATTCTAGACCAACCAAGGGAAGGCAGTGACAGCACGGAGAATCGTATTCTAGACCAACCAAGGGAAGGCAGCGACAGCACGGAGAACCATATTCTAGACCAACCAAGGGAAGGCAGTGACACCGAGAACCATATTCTAGACTAACCAAGGGAAGGCAGTGACAGCACAGAGAACCATATTCTAGACCAACCAAGGGAAGGCAGTGACACCGAGAACCATATACTAGACAAACCAAGGGAAGGCAGTGGCAGCACGGAGGCTATCTAGAACGCACAATGTAAGTTGAATCTTTATACTTCCACTCGTGAAGTCTTACTCAACTAAAAAACTTGATTGCCTTGACCCGAGTAGGCAAATCCTGCCCTCACTAATCGTTTGAGGTTGGGTCCTTCTGGATATTTAGGCCACTTCCCTTTGAACTTTTGTAATCACTTTCAAAATCTTCAAAGCATGTTAAGAAAAACCCCGCAGGAAACATGTATTCTTTTTTATTTGTAATACTAGGTGAGCTAATTGTATCCAGGGTGATTTGTGAGTGCATGGATGAGATCCGAAGATGTACACACGAACGGCATCGTTTCGTAACAGAGCGGAAAGGTCGTGCTGTATCACTCATGTTGCAGGGTACATCATCACTCTGGTCAGAGGGTACTGCATCACACTCGACTTCATTGGGGTCGGAGTTAATGGGTCAATCCCATGGTCTTGTCGAATTCATCTTTCTCGGTCAGCGTCTGTACTCACAATATTTCTATCTTGGTACCCTCTCCTTTTTATACTGGATATCGAAGTGACCATAAGGTAACATTTTCTGATCGTAGTTGCTTTTCGTAGACGACACTTTTTTGAAGGGTCAAATGACACTCGAACAATTTTGTGAGGATCCGTCGTTTTCACACGAACATCTTCATCCTAACGTGGATTAAGAGCATTTTTTAGGACTGCAAAGCTTACCACTTCACTAGAATGATAGTTCAGCGTCAATGCTTGTACTTTACATTTAGTATAAAGTTGTCATTCCTAGCCGATTTTTTAGGTCCGCTACCGGCAAAACTCAAAATAATCTCTTCCGGATTTTCATCGGTCCACGCTTCTAAATGTTTGTCTTTCATGTGTGTGTGTGTGTGGGGGGTAGCTTCCAGGGCGAACGATGTACATGCTGCTATCGGTGTCAAAGTAAGGGACTGTCACCTAATGGTACTAAGACCGAGTACAATTTTAAACTGGCATTGCAACGTAAGTAGCGATGATGACACTACCAAACTCTTCGGGTGCTGAAACCTCTGGGACTTCTTCGTAATTCACCAAGATCAAATCTGACGTATGATTTCCACGTATTTAATTAGTTTTCCAATATCATAGTTGACTAAAAAATTTTAACTGGATCTGACAAGTTTTCGATGTTTGTCTATATCGGATGTTGAGCTAGTCTTCTCCACAGTCAGCATGACTTTTTCAGGAAGGACAGCCACTAGCTTCATGTTTCTTCAGAAATTCATTGACATAGCCTTCAAAAAATCCCTAGACTCGAGGACTCGTCGTGTTGGTATTGTTGTATGGTGGAAAAGTGCCTCAATTTCAGACGTGTTTAACATGCGGTGTCCACGATCGGGTGAGCGAAACAATTCCTAAATGATGATTTAATAAAACAAGAAAATAAGTGTGCCTAATATTGCTCATCTGGCTTTTGCAGAATAGCAATTTGATGAGTGCCATGAAGGTCAGGATAATATTTCTGTAAATTTGGTTAAAGATGGTGGGTAATTTTTAAAGTAAATGTTATAACTATTTTCAACTTTTAGCGACAGCAACCCTATTTGATGACAGACCAGCAACAATGTTTTGTAAATTTAAAAGGTGTCACTGCTTGGATGCTTTTTACAGTGAAACCTGTCTTAAAAGACCACCCCTTCTGTTATCACATCATATAACATAGTGGATCTGTGCATGAAACAATGTGGTCTTTCATGACAAGTGGACCTCCAAAACAGGTCTTTCTGGTCAGGTTTTACTGCAAAAACATGAAAGGCCTTGATTTTGATTGTTCTTTGCCAAATTTGGTTGAAAGCCAAGCAATGTTTGAGAAACAAAATATAGAAAATGTTAATGGACAAATGATTAATAAAGGAAGGATGACTGTCACAGGGTCATGCCATAAGCTAACATGCCCTTTGACCCTGTGAGGCAAAATGTAAATATATAATGCATCTGCAGATCTGGGTCTCTGCAGTTTGCTAGGAGTAATCAGTAGCACAACCAACATATACCCTGATGTCCATGCGTATTGTGCTGTGAGGATCTTTGTTCTTTGCAGTTTGATTTGACTTATAAGCGAGTATATATGGTACACTAAATTTTTTTAAAGAAAATAAATGCGTTTAAAACCTGACATATTTCAACCAAAATTTAGTGAAACCCGTGTATGAAAGACAACAATTTATGGACAGATGTTCTTTACAGAGACACTAAATATGGAAATCAAATGAAGAGACAGGGTTCAGTGATGTTTTCCTTGATGAATTTGTATCCTTTACATGAAGGTGTCCACTAACAAAGGTTCCATAACTGTTGAACTTTGCAAACATTTTCAGCAAAAGAACACTTTTTGAAAGAATGTTAATTATATTTCATAGAAGCAAATGACCATCACCAAGATCTGAAGTCTTATTTTTTTTTTAAGCTGGGGGTCTCAGAACTTATATCCACAGAACAATTAACCTAAAGTAAACATTCCTTATGTGGTAGTAACTCCTGCATAATTACTATCTACTTTTGTCCAAAACATAAGTTGTTTAAAGCTTGCCACAAATGACAAAAAAAAACCTTATTTCTTTACTCTCTATAAATTTGCCCAATTTTTTCAAACCTGTCCCCCCCCCCCATCAAAAATGCAATAATCCAATCTTACTATTCTTGAACAGTTTTAAAGCATTGGTTTACAAATTCATAATGAAAAGCTTTTTTCCCCAATGACACTGGGTGTGGAATATAAAGGCATGGGCAATGTTATTTCATGAGAGAGCAAGTGACAAAGTGTGTATGTTCATATGTGTAGGTGAGTATCTCTGTATATACTTTGGAGTTTATTTGGAAAAGGTAGTTACTTGGCTGAGGATTATGAACAGGCATGAGAAAGGTTTTGTCATGAGAGAACAAAGTGTGTCTGTTCATATGTGTGTAAGTGAGTATGCAGTTTGTTAGGAGTTATCAGTAGAACAAACAAGATAGACCTTGATCTGCAGGTGCATTATGCTGAGACAGATCTGGATCTTTGTTGTTTGCAGTTTGACCCAACTTACAAGTGAGTATATAAGGTACACCCTCTAACAGAAAGATACATTTGCCAGTCCTCTTCCTCCCTCCAATACACACAGACCAAATCCAAGGTGACCCCTGCCTATATCCATCACTCATGATAAAAAAATTACAACAAAAAATCTCCACCATACAATGCATAATTTAGGTATCACGGTACCAATTGTTTTTCCATAGACCTCAATGCTAATGTTTTGTGAAATAAATATAGTTTCTATCCTACCTCAGCATGCATGTCATCCACTGTCACAGAGAACAATGTTAGATTGTCAATTTGACAAGGACAGAACCAGGTACTCCATTGCATTTAAGAGAGATAACTCTGCTGGAACTAGACAGGGGTAAGAGTTATCTAGTTACACCAGTCACATTTTCAGTCATGTGTACCACATTTTAAAAAAAATCATAAAAAATACAAAATGTGATATAGTTATGAATTAACATAATCTCACATGTTGCCAAGAGGCTCAACATTTTTTTAAGCCTAACAGAAAGTACAACCCTTACATAATGCACCAATCACAGCTAGTTTTGTGGTTTATTTCTGAATGCAATGTTCCCTACACCTTAAGCTCCGCCCACCTGGGGTTGTACAATTGGTACCGTTATACCTAAAGCCAACCTTAATTTTTTCAATAATCTGTGATATAGCTTGGGACTGTACAAGTAACAAGTGTACTTAGTCTCGCTTGTCAAAAACAATTTTATGAGGTACCAAGCTGTGTCTTATATTAAATGTGTATGTAATGGTCTTTGAAGTATTTCAGCTGCTGTTTTCATATTTGTGCTTTACTACCAAACTACATTTTGGGAATAAAATAACTTGTTTCAACTAGGACTTGTATTTTATTCACATCAGCACTTATTGAACTTCACATGGGTGATATGGGATAAATCACATCATATCATATTATGTAATCACTAGGTCAATGTACCAAATAGTATGCACCTCTTGTACTTAAAAAAGTACAATTAACCTAAAACAATGGACTTTATATTTGTTTGGCACATGCAGAACTTAACATCAGAGACAGGTAGACATGACCCAATCTTGTTATAAAGTACAAGCTTTCAACACTTTACACTGTCTGCAGATACATGAGGTTACTAACCCCCAGTCCTCACACCATGGTCAACTTACCCATCCTCTTTGTAATACAAATAGAAAGCTTCGCTCCTTTGTGTAGTGAATAAAATTGACGCAATAAGCCAATCTGTCACCAAATATAGTAGATCACAGCTTCTAAGTAGTTATATTGGATTTGGGGGTGAAATTTGGGGAATAAAATACAGAAAAATGCCAAAGATAAACAATAAGTATAGTGAGTCAAATGGAGTTAAAAACAGGAGGAAGGTGTGTATCTAAAAGGGAGATGTAGCTTATGATAAAGGAATTAAAGGAGACAAAAGCAGCAATGAGAAAAATGAGAAGTGAAAGTTTGATGACCTTACCTTGGACAAATATATGGAGGCAGTGCCCCATAGGTCCAAGGACAGTCCGAAGGCACCTGTGCTATAACATCCCTTACATGCACCAAAATTTCAGGTGAAGTGGTGTTCATTCCCATCTAATATAAAAGGGTGAATAATTTAGATAATATAGATGCATATAGTTTATATTTCTTCTACATAAGAAATTAACAATAATGTTCTTTCAGTTAAGCAGAAAAATACCTAAACCAAGCAAAACATACTTTATCAGTTTTTAAACTTGTAAACTTTCCTGTGAGAAATTATTAAATTGCTTCTACTTACATTTGCATCAAGACTGAGGGCTAATATAATACTTCACAAATCTTCTCTTTATTTTCATAACCAATCACTGAAAATGTGAGTTTTTATTTTTTGAAATGTTATATCTGGTGTAAGGGAGATAACTGAATGATATACATAAGGTGTGGTATTTTTATTTCCTCCAATATATTATCCATGTAATATAGATGAGTTCATGAACACATGTATTAACTTCAATGCAATTAAATTATCCAAAAATACATTATTGATAAGTGAGAACCTAAAATCCAAGCTTTTGTATGTAGTGGAGACCTCAAGAGTGATGTAATTTTGCTTACTGACATGAGACAGCATTTTTATTTCAAATAGTTCATGTTCTCTACAATGCCGTCATGTGGAGTGCAGACTTCCAGCATATGATCCCATGCCAATTTGAATTCTTGCGATGGGATGCAAAGTTTGAAGAACAGTGTGGACTTGAGTGGAAGGAATGGGCAATATGTGACTAATATGGTGATCACTCAATGTTTGACCTAATATGGAAATTCCACAAGAATAGCTGGACAAAAATAAACAGAATTAATTGAAAGTCAATAGTAGGTTATAATTGGGCTTATACAAGTGTCAATAGGAAATGCTGACTTAAAGAAACTGTTTTTGTCTGTTGGTATTCCCTGCTACTTCAACAAAGGGAATGCCAGAGAACTTATCTAAATAAACTGCATGAACCATTTCAAGGCAGGAAAAAGTGTACAAAAATGGACAATTAGAGCAGGACAATTAAAATCAAAGTGGGAAGGAATACAATATCTTTATTAAATTACCTAAAATTACTCATACCAGATTATCCTATATGATACAAGTGATCTATTTACAAGTGAACCTAGAGTGTTCTCTATCTTGGTTTATAGCATGCCTTACAAAACCAAGATAGTGGTTTTTTTTGTTGTTTTTTTTTATACATGATTTATCATGTTTTGCAGGTAAAATAGTCAATATTTGGCCAAAATCAACTATATTATGTTTACATAACTTATTTTGTTGCATATATGCCAATCTGAGAGCTGACTACACATACATAAAGCCTTCAGGCAATACAAGTATATGTCTGTCATAGCTATAGTTATCAAAAGCCACCATCCAAAGTCAACTTGTGCTATTTTCTGAAGATTTCATACATTTTATTCTTAAAAGACTGTCACTATTTGACTAGAAATGTTCAGCATCCATTTGTTTTCCTACATCTAACTAGTACAGTTCATAAATGCCGCCCACATGTATGTGTTTCTATGGATACACTGGGAGGCTGTTCTTCCCTTTAGGTATCACGGTACCAATTGTTTTTCCATAGACCTCAATGCTAATGTTTTGTGAAATAAATATACTTTCTATCCTACCTCAGCATGCATGTCACCCACTGTCACAGAGAACAATGTTAGATTGTCAATTTGACAAGGACAGAACCAGGTACTCCATTGCATTTAAGAGAGATAACTCTGCTGGAACTAGACAGGGGTAAGAGTTATCTAGTTACACCAGACACATTTTCAGTCATGTGTACCACATTTTAAAAAAATCATACAAAATACAAAATGTGATATAGTTATGAATTAACATAATCTCACATGTTGCCAAGAGGCTTAACATTTTTTTAAGCCTAACAGAAAGTACAACCCTTACATAATGCACCAATCACAGCTAGTTTTGTGGTTTATTTCTGAATGCAATGTTCCCTACACCTTAAGCTCCGCCAACCTGGGGTTGTACAATTGGTACCGTTATACCATCAGCCCTATTATTGATAAATAGCTAATCAATGAAATGAATTTACATTCATATTGACAAAATATCTTCAAGGACAAATGATTGAAAACAAGATTAGAGTATTTTGGCATAATGCAAAAACAATTTTAATGTAATAACAACCTTGAGTATATACATGTATACATCCATAGAAACATAAAGCTGGAGTACATATATAGATAAATCTTGAGTATAAATATGTTTCCTTACCTATAACTATTTATAGCATTCTTTTGTTTGTCATTTCAGAGTGTTTATTTTGCAATCTCTCTCTCTCTCTCTCTTCCTCTCCTGTTTGTACTACTGATTAGTTATAAACTGCAGACACCCAGATCTGTTGGCGCATTATGCGATGGCATATCTGGGTCTGTGCAGTTTGCAATTGGACATCGTCTTTAAGCGAGAACATATGGTACATAAACTCTCTCATATCAACTGAAATGTTGGTAAGAGTATTGTTAGCATATCATTTTAAACATGTAATCAATAATAAAATGTATAAAAATATATTTTTCAGCTCAAACAATTATTCAATTTTAACATGGAGACATACATTCACATTTACATGCATACATTGTCATCCACATTTACATGTATACATTGTCATCTGCATATATATGCATACATTATCACCCACATTTATATGCATACTTATCATCCACATTTATATGCATACATTATCATCCACATTTATATGTATACATTGTTATTTGCATATATATGCATGGTCATCCACATATATATACATACATAGTCATGCACAAAGAAATGCATACACTGTCATCCACACATATATGTATAAATTTTCATCCACATATATATGTATACATTGTCATCTGCAAATATATGCATACTATGTCCCCCACATATATATGCATACATTGTCGTCCACATATATATACATACATTGTCATCCACATATATACATACATTGTCATCCACATATATATATATACAGTCATCCACATATATACATACATTGTCATGCACATATATATGCATACACTGTCATCTGCACATCTATGCATACATTGCCATGCTGCACATATCTAAGCCTACATTGTCATACACACAGCAAAAAAATGGTATTCATATATATTATGGAATAAAGAAAAGTAAATGTAACAAAAAAATGTGCAAGTCACTGAGGACCAAACCATACAAGTATATTGAACTTTGGTGTTGCGATATAGAAGAAAAACATGTAATCTGTCATTCCTGTATAAGTTTAGAGTAATACAGGCACTAAACAACAAAACACCATTGTAATCTGAGTATGAAATGTTTTAAACCATGTCTATTTTATGCATTTCAAATTTCATTCTTTTGAAATGTGAGGGTAAATGTCCTTAATGTACATTCTACTGTAATTAATTGGACAAAAAGAAATCTGGTAAATTCATAACAAAAAAGATGCACAAATTTTCACAGAAGATATCCCAAAACAAGCCTTATTTTTGGTGTGGTTTTCTGAATGAAAGTAAAATAAACTAGAAAGGACAATAAAAGAATGTTACATATAAGACTGGAGTAAAACTGGGTGTCCAAAAGGAATTTAAAATTTCGAAAAATCACACATATTAAAATTAGAAAAATGGACATAATTAAAAGCACTTTTAAAGGGTACCTTCTGACTTATTCACATACAGTTTACAGATATTGTTAGAACTGGCAGAATGACCACATGTATTTGGCAACTGCTAATGATGCCAGTGGAAACAACACCTGAAGAACTTGATGAGCCCTGAACACAGCTCTAAGGATGAACCTAAAATCATAAATCATCCTTATTATACAGATTATCAGATTTGACAGATTAAGGTCACAAACACCGAATTAAAATCCTCTTGCAGGGTTTGGATATCATAGTGGTAAAGCTATCTGCATGCATCTGTATAGTTTCAGATCCGATCACTTGTTATGCTATGGGCAATGTTATGAGACCATACATCTGGGTTTCTCCATTATATGACTATGAAAGTTTGTCACATCCATTGCCAGAACAACTGACTCAACATTATGCTAGACAAAAGCTAGAATATGTTCATGGAACACAGATACCCCAGCAGTGCCTGAAATGACCTAAATGCCAACCTCACCCAAGGAAGACTGTACAGACAGACAGATATATGGATGGACAAGGGTTACACTATATACCCCCACCACTGTTATTGTGGCTAATGGGATACAAAAATCTACAAAATATAAATAAAGCAGATCAATCTCTAACACTAAGACTGCACTATGAGAGGAAGAATATTTCCTCTGGGGTCAGTTTGAATTTTAGTTGCCAATATCATCAAGGAAAGTTGCTCTTTACTGGGATCCGTTTGGTTGGGTACTCATTAGGTAGTAACCATTAGATATGCATGCACAATACACTAAAGGATTAGCAAAGGCTGCTTTGAGATATATCAAAATTTGTAAGTACAATTGATATATAATTCAGCTACTGGTCAAGTACCACTGGAGTCAGTGAAAAAGTGAAAACCACACTACATCAACCTGGCAGTTGAACTGATGAAAGTGAATGATACTCTCATATTCCTTCCTGCACAGCAGGATATGTTTTATGGGTATTTTGTACCTTTTGTTAGATAACAAGAAATGAAAAGAAAGATAAAATGAAAGAAGTACAAAGTGAGACAAAGAAAACTTGTAGATCTACTTGTATACAGTACTGCAAAGTTTGAGATCACTGATATAGCTTTTCATCAATGAGTGCTCTCCCTTTTGTAGCTTAACTACTTTTACATTATTGACAAAATATGAAATGTGAATCTGTCCATCATTTTGATGCAAATTTAACGATTCTACCTTGTAATATGTTACATCTACAGAGCCATGTAAGCAACCTCCTGACATCTACGATGCTAGGTACTCAAATGTTTTATAACATGTATTACAAAGTCAGGTATTCACATGTTTAATGACATGTATTACATAAAGTCAGGTACTCACATGTTTGATGACATGTATTACGAAGTCAGGTACTCACATCTTTTATGACATATTTTAATACATATTGTAGTGTAAGCCTTAATCTAATCAGCTTTGAAATATCACTTGACTGTAAAAGTAATCAGATATTCCACACTGGATTTATTAACTGATATACACCAACAGCTGATTTATGTTGTACATTCACTAGGGTTTATGTTCCATGGGAAAATACTTTCAGGGCAGTCTTTACTCCCCTTCCTAACTGTACTGATGTCTTGTATTTAATAAATAGCATAGAATGCCTTCTGCAGTTATTCTTCAATAACAAATAACATTACATGGTGGCAGCAGTAAAAACACAGGATTGAAATTATCAGAGTTGAAAATGGCTTCAGTTCAATTTACAAATCCAGACAAATTTGACTTTTTGATACCTGAAACTTGGGAAAAGTGATTTCAGCGCTTTGAAAGCTTTCTTCAAGCATCTGGACTTAGTGAAAAAGAGGAAGAAATTCAAGTAGATACCTTGATTTATTCCATGGGAAGTGAGGCTGATGACATTTTGTCTTTGTTCAACCTGACAGAGGAAGATCAAAAGAAGTGGAAGCCAGTGACAGATAGATTCGTGTGATATTTCATTCCAAAGAAGAATGTAATTTTTGAAAGGGAAAAATTTAATCAAAGAAAACAGGATGAGGGAGAAACAGTGGACAGTTTTGTTACAGCTATTAATTGTAATTTTGGGCCGCTACATGATGAAATGATCAGAGGTCGACTTTTAGTTGGACTGCGAGATTCAAAACTGTCAGAAAAATTGCAGATAGATGCAAATCTAACTCTAGAGTCTGCCATTAGTCAAGCTTGACCAAATGAGGCTGTGAAAAAGCCACAATCAACTATACGAGCAACTGGAGAAAGAAAGACTGAAATGGATGCAGTAAAATCATCTTCACTGAAAAAATGGATAGCAGAAACAAAAAATCCCAAAATTCAACAGAATAATGTCTGCAGAAAAGGATGCATGATGTGGAAACAAAGTTAATCATTCTTGGGACCAATGTCCAGCAAAAGAAGCAGAATGCCACAAGTGTAAGAAAAGGCGACACTATGCAAAATGCTGTCTGTCAAAATCAGCAGTTTGCACAATAGAATCGAGAGTGGAACCTGGATTTCTAGGGACTATTAGCACAAAGAAGGGTCAGCCATGGATAATGCATGTGAGATTGAACCATGCTTCACTTTTATTCAAGACTGATACTGGAGGTGATGTGACTGTAATTCTTGAGAGGGATTTATGAAAAATCGGAAACCAAAAACTATCAAAGTCCAATCAAAAACTGTATGGACCTGGAAACTCTGAACTTAAAGTGCTGGGAAAATCTACATGTGGACTGGAATTGAACAATGTGTTCAGTGTATAAGACATACTCAGTGTATAAGACATATTTGTTGTAAAGGGACTGAATCACTCCTCAGTAAATGCCTCAGATAAAAACACAAAATGCAAGCAAAATTCATGATAAATCTATACATTTAGATAGGGATTATCATGAGAAATTCCCAAATTTGTTTAAAGGTCAAGGGAAAACAAAATGGTTCTATAACATAACTCTGGAGAAAAATACCAAACCTTATGCCTTATCTACCCCAAGAAAGGCTCCTATCCCTTTACTGAATAAAGTTCAAGAGGAGTTGGATAGAATGGAAAAAATGGGTGTTATTTCAAAAGTAGATGAGCCCACTGAGTGGTGCGTGGCAATGGTTGTCGTTCCAAAACCAAACAGTACGGTAAGAATTTGCGTGGATCTAACTTAACTGAATGAATCAGTTAAAAAGGGAGACCACCCACTACCATCAGTTGAAGAATCCCTCGCAAAACTAGCAGGTGCAAAGTTTTTCACCAAACTTGATGCAAACTCAGGCTTTTGGCAGATAAACCTGTCAGAAGATTCACACCACCTTACAACTTTCATTACTCCTTTTGGTAGGTTTTATTTTAATCGCCTTCCATTTGGAATCAGTTCCGTACCTGAATTTTTTCAGAAAAGGATGTCAGAAATTCTGAAGTGTTATGGCAGAACACTCTGTCACATGGGCAATATTCTTGTTTTTGGGGAAACACAGAAACAGAATGACAAAAGACTAGAAATGGTCATTAAATCATTTCAAAAGGCCGGCATCACTTTGAAAGCTGAAAAGTTTGAATTTTCGAGACCATCCATTAGATTTCTTGGGCATGTTGTTGACGAAAATGGTTGCCAACCTGATCCGGAAAAAGTCAAAGCTAAAACTGAAATGGAAACACCAAAATGTGTAACAGAGATACAACGATTTTTCGGTATGGCAAATCAGCCTGACAAATTCAGTCTAAGTTTGGCAGAAAAATCAAAACCATTATGTGAGCTACTGAAAGGTAAAAACTCGTGGACTTGGGGCCAGATCAAGAACAAGCTTTTAGAGATATCAAGCAAGAAATGATATCTTCACCAATTTCAGCATATTATGAACCAAATAGAGAAATAGTTTTTATCTGCAGATGCATATTCATTGGACTAGGTGCTGTGCTATGGCAGAAGCACAGCAGCACTCTGAGACCGGTGGCATTCGCATCGTGAGGTACATCAGAAACTGAGCAACGCTATGCTCAAATAGAAAAAGAAGCCCTTGCAATCACTTGGGCATGCAAACACGTCAGTAGCTATTTAATTGGGTCACAATTCAAACTTGAAACTGACCATAAGCCATTAGTACCACTAATGAGCACAAAAATCTTGGGAGATTTACCCCCTAGAATTCAGTGCTTTAGAATGCGTTTGACAAGATTCAACTTTTGTATAGTTCATATTGCTGACAAAAATCTATTAACTGCTGATGCTCTATCCAGAGCACATTTAAGTTATCACTCTGAGAGTGACAGAGAACTTCAGGCTGAAATTAACACCTATGTTAATTTCGTAGTTAGTAATTTGCCCGCATCAAATACTCGACTTGAACAAATAAAAGTCTGAATATCGAAATGATTCGATTTGCAAACAACTTGCACAATTCTGTGAAAACGGGTGGCCAGAGAAATCTGCTATTGATGGAAAACTTCAATCATTCTGGGCAGATAGAGGTGAATTTACAGTTCAAAATGGTCTTTTAATGGAAGGTACATGCTTGGTCATACCAGAATCACTTCAAAAGAAATCCTAGAGAGAATTCACGATGGTCATCAAGGCATAGTTAAATGCCGAGAACGTGCCAAAATGTCCGTTTGGTGGAAAGGACTAAGTACTCAGCTAGAACACTTGGTAAAGTCTTGCCGAAATTGCATCAAACACTCAAGAGATCATGCTGAACCAATGATACCAAATGAATTTCCAAGTCGACCTTGGCAAAGAGTCGCTTCAGACTTGTTTGAACTGAATGGTCAAACATATCTCTTGGTGACTGATTATTTTTCACGATAAATCAAAATAGCACAATTGCAAGGCACAGGTTCAAAAGCAATTGTCAATCATCTCAAATCAATCTTTGCGCGACATGGTATACCAGAATTACTAGTTTCAGATAATGGTCCACTGTACAGATAATGGTCCGCAATACTCAAAGAATTTGCGACAAATTATGGATTCAGGCATATTACAAGTAGTCCAAAATATCAAACAGAGCAATGGTCTCACCGAAAGAGCTTTTCAAACAATTAAATGAATGCTTAAAAAAGCAAACGATCCTTACACAGCTCTTTTGACATATCGCGCAACGCCATTACCAAATGGATACAGCCCTGCCAAATTACTGATGGGAAGAAAATTACGAACTACTTTGCCAATGGCACCAAAAACCTTACAACCAAAATGGCCAGATTTAATGAAACTGAAGAAATCAGAAACTATCAAAGGCAAACTCTAAAGAGAAATTATGATCGTCAACATCGTGCCTGAAATATGAAAAAACTTCAGATAGGAAATAAAGTATGGATTAAAGATCGCTTTTCTTCAGGCATTGTTAAATCTGAGGCATCTACACCTCATTCATACATGGAAGTAACTGACAAGGGAGAGATATGGCGTGTTAGGAGAAATTTAATTCCCATGCCTACCACACTATCGGAGCCTCTCAGAGTGACTATTTCAAACCCTGATACTTTGTCTGACTCAGATGAAAGCAGAGCAGTGCCAACCAGTCAAAACGGGTATTTCACATGTTCGGGAAGATTGTCAAAACCACCTTAGAGACTGAACTTGTAAAAAAAAATAGTACAGAACACCTTCTGCAGTTATTCTTCAATAACAAATAACATTACACATATATTACAAAGCAAGTCAGGTACACATGTTTTATAACATGTATTACAAGGCAAGTCAGTTATTCACATATTTTATAATATGTATTACAAAGTCAGGTACTCACACAAACCAAGTCAGGTATTCACATGTTTTATAACATGTATTACCAAAGTTAGGTACTCACATCTTTCATTACATATATTACAAAGCAAGTCAGGTAGACACAGGATTTATAACATGAATTACAAAGCCAGGTACTCATGTTTTATAACATGTATTACAAAGTCTGGTACTCACACATTTTATAACATGCATTATAAAGTCAGGTACTCACATGTTTTATAATATGTATTACAAAGTCAGGTACTCACATGTTTTATATCATGTATTACAAAGTCAGGTACTCACATGTTTTATAACCTGTATTACAAAGTCAGGTACTCACATGTTTTATAACATGTATTACAAAGGCTGGTACACACACATTTTATAACATGTATTACAAACAAAATAATCACATGTAGAGCAGCATAAGCAACTGGAGGGTAAAGTGAGGTAATTTCTGAAAGAAGAAGAAATACAGAGGTTCTAGCCATCTGTCATACACAGAGGTTCTAGCTATCTGGCCATGTGTCTGTCATACACAGAGGTTCTATCCATCTGGACATGTGTCATACACAGAGGTTATAGCCATCTAGCCACGTGTCATATACAGAGGTTCTAGCCATCTGCCATGTGTCTGTCATACACAGAGGTGCTAGCCATCTGGCCATGTGTCACAAAGAGGTTCTAGCCATCTGGCCATGTATCATCCACAAGGGTTCTAGCCATCTGGCCATGTGTCCTACACAGAGGTTATAGCCATCTAGCCATGTGTCATACACAGAGGTTCTAGCCATCTGGACATGTGCCTGTCATACACAGAGGTGCTAGCCATCTAGCCATGCATCATACACAGAGGTTCAAGCCATCTAGCCATGTGTCATACACAGAGGTTCTAGATAACTGCCATGTGTCTGTCATACACAGGTGCTAGCCATCTGGCTACGTGTCATACACAGAGGTTCTAGCCATCTAGACATGTGTCATACACAGAGGTTCTAGCCCTCTAGCCATGTGTCTTACATAGAAGTTCTTACTATGTGTCATCCACAGAGGTTCTAGCCATCTGGCCATGTGTCATCCACAGAGGTTCTATCCATCTGGCCATATGCCATACACATAAGTTTTAGCCATCTGGCCATGTGCCATACACAGAGCAAAATAAGTCATGTTTATACCTGAGCTCTGCCTTTGAATATTTCTACTTAAATTGCTGATATTAGAATTTATTCAAAAATGTTTAAGCGTTTCATTTAATTTACCAATAATGATATGAACTGCATCTATGGGCAACAGAGTGTGCTCATTTTTCAATCATACATCTTTCACAAAAAAAATTCAATTTTCTTCTACAAAATACATTTGTTTCAAATATATTAATATAATTTCAGAATTAAAACATTGCTGTTGTTTTTGTGGGTTTAAAGCCATTTTTCAGCACATGATAGGCTTTACATTGGTGGCCAGTAGAATTGGTGGAGCAAGAACCCAGGAAAACCCCCAAAAGAACAACCAACACCCAGGAAGCTACTTGCATGCTTTTTCACATACCCACATAGGCTGAGCCTGAGACTCAAATCTAGGTAGACAGAGGTGAGATGGCAGTGATCAGTAAAGGTCAAGTGTTTTAGACTACTCAGCTATCCAGTGCCCCACAAAGAATGGCGTTGTTCCTGGAGACACTGAATACATAATTTGGTACTTTGTCTCTAAACATTACCATAAAGTTGCCCATTGATATTACCAGAATTTTCACTTCTATATTCTGACAAGTGACCATTTTACTGAGTTTATCCTTGAATTTTCTTCACCTTTGTTTTTGTATTTATAAAGTCTTCCTTTACTTTAAATATAATCGTATAATTCTATATGCTTGGAAATTTTCATATGTCTAAGAAACCATTATATACAATTTATACTTTCTATCCATGGGACAAAACCAGGCATTGAAAGTCTTTTGTTCAGAAAATACCACATAAAACTTCAATTGGTATCATCAGGATGGAAAAAGAAATGGTTTGAATTTGGGTTGCTTTGATCTGGGCTGATTACTGTAGTCCCACAGCATGACACGCCCATCACAGCTTGATATGTACAGCTTCTGAGAGTCACATGTATAGGCCACACTGAAAAATGAAATGAATCATTCAATTCTAATGCAGGCACAGAGAAATGATAATCAAAAGTATTGAGAATACTGATGATGGAACATAACTAGAGATATTCATTGTCCTTGTTACTTTTTATATTCATGGTATTTTTTACCAATGTAAACATACTGCTATAAATATTGTTTATAATTTTTTATAAATTTTGTTTTATTTTCTTTCCTTTATTGCTCAATAAAGAATGTATATTGATGTTTGAAACAATTCTGGAGGAATTACAGGGTTGCTTTCCTTTTAAAAAGTATTTCTATTATTGTTTCATATTTTACCATTTGTAGAATAAAACCAACAGAAATTAGGTAACTATGATAATGTAAAATTATTTTCATTGAGTTGCTTCCCTTGACAAAAAATTTTCCTTAAAGGTCAGTGGAGTTACTAATATTACTTAAGACCGTACAGTCTGCTCCTATTATTAGTAATACAAACTATATTTGGACAACTGACACCATGCATGCCTGCCATACCATGGCGTGGCATGCTAAAAACACAATTTTCATCTGCGGGATAAAAAAAATACCACCACTACCTCAGTGTATTGAGCAGAAACAAAATCTGCATGTAGCCTGTATAAACGGTAAACAGTCCTGATTGGAGCTGATACAAAACTACCCTATGGGCAGTATAAATAGCTGATGCAAAACTACCCTTTGGGCAGCTTAAGTAGCTGCAATTAAAAAGGGTCAGGTATTAACCAATATTTTAGATATTACATAATTTGCTGACAATTGCTAGTACAATGTGTTTAAAGACTGCAGCAGGTGAACCCATTGTGCTATCCGCATAGGTAAAGATCACGATGTGGAACAATCAAACACAGGTAAATCAGAATTGCTAGATGCCTGTAGGAGAATTAAAGTTATTACATACGGCCCTGAATGAAAATGTTTAAGTCATCTGTATTAAAGTTTATTGTCACAAGTTTTTTTGAACAGCAGGAATATTGTCTTTGAAGTCCAATTTTACTTCATATGTAAAATGCTAAGCATGATTATTTCAGCTGTCAGAATGTTATTTAAGTGTGATTCATTTCTGAAGGTGATTCTGGAAGCAATTAGCTATCAGCAAATCCCAGCAAAAATAAACATCATTCCTGTGTGCACGCAGTCTGTCAAAATAGAAGTGCCGCCTGTATGTAACATATTCGACACACTGAACTGAACATTCACATCAGTTCTCTTTATTATTATTCTTTACAATAATCTTGTTAAAATACTAACTATTAATTGACCTATGCTTGTCAGAATGATTTTAACCATGAAACAGATTGACTGAAAGATAATAATAAGAACAAGCTTGTGTTTGCATAGATGATTTTGTGCTGATAAAGTGTTACCATCTGTACTGGACAGAGGTGTTTATTACTGCTGTATTACATGTAAAGCCCCCATTAAACCTTAAAATGTTATCCCCCCCCCCTTCCCCCAATGAAATCGTCAGTCCTGGATGTGTCATATATTAATTTTTCTATAAAGACAAGTATATCTTATGATCAGACTGCATCATATAAAGTTTTGAAAATTCTAACATTATGGTCATCCAGTTCTGACAAGGATTTGCTCAGAGAATCTAGCAGAGAAGAAAACCAGTACCATCCAGTCGTGAGTGAGTGTAGTGATGAACACTAATGACACTTGTATTTCTTCCTAACACCCAAATGAACTATTGAGAGTAGCAAAGACTGTATCTAATATAATTAAGAGACTATATATTTCCATCCAATCGATTTTAAAAACAAACATGGTGTAGTTTTTACTGAATGTCAGTGTGGTTTTGATCTCGTGTTTGCTCATATGTGTATGTGTATGGTGATGATATCCAACAATACTAAGTCTACCAACTATTTTTTCCTTTGTATCAAGTGTATTAAATGCTTTGAACAAGACAGACAAATTGTTTTCTTTTATTCATGTTTGAATTTCCGATAATTTTCAATGGGTTTATATGAAAAGTTAAATTCTCATTTGGAATCATCACCTTTTTTGGTCATGTGCACGGATGTCCCCTTGGGACCTCAAAACACACATTTTAAGTCTCAAAAATAGGCAACACTGTCTGGGAATATGGCAGGTATAACCATGGCATAAGCCATGGAGGGATTTGAGGGTTGAACTCCCTCCAAGCCAAAACTAAAGAAAAGGAGGATGGGGTAAGCTAAGATAAGAAAATACCCTGTACAATTAGATGCACTAAGAGACACTATATTTATTAAAAATCTCATAAGAATATTTTTACAGTTTAAAAATAGAGAAATGTAAGAGATAATGCAATCCTACAATTAACAAAAGAAACGTCAGACAAAAGAATACAATTCTCCAATCCAAAATAATTTTAACTTTAGAGCAGTCAGGATTACAAGACATATGGTAAAACTATCCTTTAGATGATATCAGTATTTATATTTAGTAGATAAATGTATGTATATTTAGAAGATATCTGTATGTATATTTAGAAGATATCTGTATTTATGTTTAAAAGATATCTGTATTTATATTTAGAAAATATCTTTATTTATGTTTAGGAAAAAATGCATCACAGACATACTAGAAATCCCATATCTGAAACAAATACAATAAATGGTTTAAAAAGAATTGCAAATATGTTAAGATCCTGTGGGAAAAATATAGAATAAATGAACAAATACAGCGAAACATGGTTACTGTTAACACCTACATAACATCTATTTGGTTTGAGAATTAAAATCGTATTCCCAATAAAGTAGGATGTTCTATGCATTATAATAGGAATATAAAAAGTTATGGATACATTCAAGTAATTTTACCGTTTGTTCAGAGTGCTTTGTTACAAATGTTTTACTGAAAATGTGTAATAAATGTGTTTTCCTTTAAATGTGTCATAAATGTGTGTGTGTGATTTGGATTTTAAATGTAGATTTACAAAAATTTCAGTCATATTGCTATGATGTCTGCAGTGTGGCAGTTTGTAGTGATGTCTAGCACTGGGGCATCATGCCCCAGACATGTAGCCTGATGACCCATCCAGTCACATTATCCTGACACCAGGCCAACCAGTCCTAACACTAACCTCTTAATGCTGAGCATCTAATGAAGCAGCTGTTCATAACATTTTTATAAGTCTTTGGTATGACTTGGCAGGTGTTCGAACCCACAACCTCCTGCATCCAAGGCTCTAACCACTAGGCCACTGGAGTGTTGTGTCATAAATGTGATTTACTCTAAATATATTATGGTAAATGTGTTATAAATGCATTTTACTTTAAATGTGTTATAAAAGTGTTTTACTTTAAATGCTATAAATGTTTCACTAAATGTATTATAAATGTGTTTTACTTTAAATGTGTTATAAAAGTGTTTTACTTTAAAGGTTATAAATGTTTTACTGTAAATTTTATGTGTTTTACTGTAAATATATTATTATTTTACTGTAAATGTCTTATTAATGTGGTTTACTTTAAATGTGTTTGACTTTAAATATTATCAATGTTTTACTATAAATGAGTTACGTGTTTTACTGAAAATACATAATAAATGTTTATAATAAATGTTTCTGTGTAAATGTGTTTTACTGTGATGTGCTATAAATTTGTTTTACTTTAAATATTACAAATGTGTTTTACTGTAAATGTGTTATGAATGTGTTTTAATTTAAATGTTATTTGTTTTACTGTAAATGTGTTTTATTGTAAATGTTATAAATGTTTTACTGTAAATGTTATTAAATGTATTTTACTGTAAATATGTTATAAATGTGTTTTACTGTAAATGTTATAAATATGTCTTACTGTAAATGTATTATAAATGTGTTTTACTGTAAATTTGTTATAAATATGTTTAACTTTAAATACCTGTGTTTCAGACTGTCATCACTATTCATAATGTTAGTAGATCTTGCTAAAATTATTTACATTTTGATTTTCATGATGTAATAATATATCTAAACCTATATGTGTAGTGTATTAGCTAGAGATGTGCTGCTGAAGTTACCTTATCACAGGTACGGCTATCAGATCTTTCTGTCTCAGATCGCGCACTGGTGTCAGATCCCAGCT
>JAECUM010054358.1:0-11056 GCA_016617855.1 Megalonaias nervosa
GCTTAATCTATGTTGTTGCATCTGTGCTAAACACATCGGTAGAGAGTCAAAAATTGTTTGTTTGGAAACAATTATTGGTTCGACGGAAGCAATAACGGTGGCAATTGGGGACAAGGAAAATTAGCATTAGGCTGTCTTCTTATTAAAACGTCCGTATGTTTAATATTTGTTTGACTCTTGGGGTACATGAAGAATGTAAATGTAGTAATTAGACATTTACCTTGATGCCTAAGCCAATTTTTATTGTTAAAAATAGCACTGTGGTTAAAAAAGGGATGGTAACGTTGAAATATCCATAGATTCAAACATAAATATACCAGCATTCAGACCCAATTATCACCACCCACACCTAATAACGACATGCTTTCTTACTGACCAACACCCACACCTACAACAGCTACAGCTACTGATCAACACTCACACATACTAAACGACACGTCGTGTGACTGACCAGCACCACCTTCTGACCACCACCCGTGCTTACTAAACAAGACAGTGTTACTAACCACCAGCCGAAGCTACAGACCAGCAATCATGCATTTGAACCAATATAGTGTTATTGGCGAGCACATACACTTACCTACACAGGCGTACAACCCGGCAACCAAGCATTCTAATAAACAAATGGTATTATTGACCAGCAATCTCAGCTATAAACAAATGTATAAGGGTAATGAAAATGAAATGGAAGTCCCATGGACAGAACTCTGCCTAGCTGCAACATGCATATATCTGAGTAGTATACAGAAATGGGATTTTGGCTCACTGTTATCACTGCGGGATAAAGAATAATCGAGAGAGCCCCCATTTCTGTATACTAATTAGGGTATGGGGTTTCTGGCTCACTTTATTCCTTCTGGCTTCAGCGCAGAAAAATGGGTGAACTTTTTTTTCGGTTCTGGACCACCTTGAGTGTTATATAGTGTCCGTGTGCGAGTGTGTGAATTCTGTCGGTGGAGTATTGTTTATCATCGTAGGGACATAATCCTGTTTTGTTGATGAGCGTTGTGGATAGGTGGCGCCGTTGTGAACGAAAGGCTCTCATGGCGTAGTACTGTAGATGACCCAATAGTGCTTGTGTGTAATGTTGTTGGGTGGCTATTTTGGCTGTGACAGGTTTTGGGACTCCTTTGAGTTTTTCATGACGGTGCCATCGTCGAGGGTGATGCAGTACATTCTGGCTCGAAGTCCGATGAATTACCTGAGGGTTATGCTGTGAGTTTCATCTTTGAACTTTCCTAGGACTTTTTATTGTCGTCGCGGTGGAAAGGATGCTCTCGTGGATAACTGCTGCAATCGGACTGTGTTCGATGTTGATACAGGTCCGCGTAGATGTCGTCGGTGTGAATTTCGTACACGAGTGAGGCGGTATCAGTCATGAGTAGCGTGGCTTTGTCTCCATAGTGGAGATTGATGAAGTCGTGATGAGACTCGAGCATGAGCATTTTGGAAAGATCAAGAACATCTGCACCGACGTAGACGGGTTTGTCCGGCAAGAGATTGTTTTTTCTGGATTCGATCGCGACGAGTTCTTCGTCAAAGATTTTCATGCTGACAAAGGCATCGTTGGGTACCAGTTTGTCTCATCGTTGTTGCTTATTGACGATTTCGATTTTCTCTCGATGTCTGATGCTTTCTATGTTTTTTCCGAACACGCTATTGCTCATGAATTTGAAGAAGTCTTTGTCGAAGGCAATGGTGGCAGCGACTCATTGTGTCGTGTTGAAGTCGATGTAGGGTTTCATTGACGAAACCTAATTGCCCGATGAACTTTGCCGAAAACGAGTCCATTTTGGAGAGGTTGTTAGAGCAGTCGATGATGCATTTTGTAGTGGGTATTGAATTTTCGAGATTGGGTGTTAGTGTTTTCACCTTAGCTTCTCCGAGTCCGAATTTGATCTTATGCTGCAGTTGCACCCGAAAGTGCATAGAGTGGGTGAAAAGAATGTGTTCCGAATAAACGGATAGCTGTTATGGGCATCGTGGAGAGGTCGCAATCGGAGTGAGCAGCTCTTCGATATTGACCGGTGAAATGGCAGTCGTCTCAGCCTTTGTTATCGTGCGACTTGCAACACTCCTCGCAGATGTGACATAGTTGCGCTAACTTGTCTTGTCGCAGTTGTTGTGGCATGAGTGGAGTGATCGGTGATGCATTTCCGTTCAGTTATGATCTGCTCAAAAGAACCATGGGATGCAATCCTCTCCGCGATGCTGGCAATACGGCGAAGACAAATGTTCATCGACGTAACAGCAGGTTTAAAGCCGATTGAGCAAGGGTGAGTTTTTGTTCCACTTGGGTAATGGAGTGATCGGTATCAGGCGAGGGTCCTTCCACTTTCTGAAGAATCGCCTCCGAGTCGAAGTCGATATGGAATGGTTGTGCGTACTTTTTGTAGTGATGCTCGAACTGTAGTGTTCCATCTCATGGCATCTGAACGGTTTGCACATCCTGGCAGTATCCCAATGAGACGTTATCGTGTACTGAGATCGGCATAACGACTGAAGTCTTTGGTGTACACGAAATGGTGCTGGTAACAAAGTAAATTGATGCTGAGTTGTGAGGACTTTTTGGAGTTCAACATGGGATAAACCAAGAACCGGTTATCAGTAACTCAAGCCGGGATTGGTTGCCTCTGCGGTTAGTCCCACAAATTTAAAAGCCGTATATTTAGTATCTGTGATCGTCGTCATAAATTTCAGGACTGTCGTTCCAATGGCTGTAGTTCCGCTATACGGCACATCGTCGCTTGCATCAGATTTGATGCCATCGATTTTCCAGGTGAGCTAGCGCTGAGTTCTTGTCACACGTCCACGATGTTGTAATTTCCAGATGGAGACTGGCAAGGGAAGAGTCACCTGCATCCAAAAACTGGAAGTCACTCAGGAGGTCGCTCACTCTTTGGCGGTATTACTCGCGACTAAATGTTGAGAAAACAGGAGATAAGCCGCCTGAAAGGCATAGTATTCCGATGACGTCGAGAGAGAAAATCCACATCGATTTCCCATCTCCGCAGGTAACTCCGGAATGTGATAATTGTTACTTTTGATGCGTCGTTTCTCTACGTAGAGTTTATTGACGACGTCGATGTTGTTGATGGGCGTCGATTGCATGAAAATTTTATTGTAGTCCATGGTAAGGTCTCCCTTTATGAATCCTCCCGTACGTGTCAGCGCATAATATGTCACCTGTTTGTAACTGACCGCAGTGTCTTGGGAACACGTTCCCGTTGTGGGTAGATCCGTGACTTTAAACCCTCGCATGGCGAGGTTCCATGCTAGGGTTCCGCCAGTCAGTGACAATTTTGTATCCCCGAGAGATATTAATTGCGCGTACGAGATGGCTTCGGTGTTCTCGGTGATCGGCCACGTCGTTCAAAGTTCGTATAGTGTGTGGTTCTCCATCGACTTATTCCTAGTTAGATGATGGCATCGCTAACTACCAGCAGGGGTTCATCAGTCATATTTCTAACGCGAAAACCTTCCACGGTGTGCACGTGGATCAGACTGTAGTTTCCACAAGCATCTCTATCGACGTACATGGAACGATCCAGCGTGCCAAAATGATAGATCAGCGTCGGTCTCGTGTTGAGTCCAGTACTGACTCCATATGTTTGTGACTGAATTTTGTGAGGTGGTTCCTGCCTATGGAGACGCAATGGAAAGATCGCTGGTCACCTGGCCTGTCACGGAGACATTTTCAGCAATGACCTCGCCTATTTAATCGTATTTGTTCGACAGAGACACTTAGAGATCCGCCAACAATACGGCCTGTGATGACACCAACGCCTTTCCTATGGGTAATGGAAGTCCGTATAAAATCCTTCCACCCATGTTTAAGTTCCCTGTGCGAGTCGCGCCAGTCAGCGACAATTTTTTCTGCGCGAGTCTGCTCAGGTGTGACCGGCGAGAGGTGTTCTCATCCGGGAGTGGATAACTCAAGGCGTTGAGATTGGTGAGGCTGTGACCGCTCATATTAAGACTGCCCTGCAAATAATTCCCGGAGCAGTTGACTTTTTTAATCCAGTTCCTCCGGACTCGCCGAGGAGCTGCTTCCCGATTCCAAAGGATGTGTACGACATGACTATATAAAATTAATTTCGACATGGAGGAGAAAACGAAACCGCATCCGCATCATTTTTTGATGCCGGATAGCCATTACATGATCGTGGATCCCACCGGTCGTAGCAAAACGAGTCTCATCATGAACATGCTCCTCAATAACATGCTGAAGTACGATACGCTCAATCCTCACCAGCAAAAGTACAACACGCTGCACGAACTTGGAGATTCGATTGAAAAAATGACGTTTTCACGATAGCATATCGAGAAGAGATCCAACCCGAAAAAGAACTGGATTCGGACACGAATAAGATCATCGTGTTTGACGATCTTAAAATCGACTTCGAGAACATGAATCGTATTTGCGAAACAGCCTTTATCTCACTCAGTCGTACTACGACGTGCCTAAATACAATCTACGGAACAAGGGATGCTTTGTGCTGTTTTCAGGACTCGACAACCGAGACATTGACGCGATCGTGAGAGTCCTTTGCGGTGGCATTACCGCCAAACAATTCAAGGCCTGCTATGTCGCAGCGATGGCGTCCTCCAAGCACGATTTTATGACGTTTCATCGCGATGCGGAAACGATCTCGGAACGCTATCGAAAAGACTTTTTAGATTTTATCTTCCTGATAAGTATAACCATGTCGTTAGAAAGGGTCCCCATGCGTCGTCAGAGCGAGGATGTCCTTTAAAAGTCTATCACGTCAGAGCGTCCTCTAAGACAAGATAGGTCATTGGTCCTTTCAACGCGATGTGACCGAAGAACCGTTCAAGCCCATCCTGGACACACTTCAGTCGACTCAGCGACAGAAACAGCAGTTACTCAAGGAGACGATGATGTATATTGGAAAAATGCCTCCAATCTATCAGGAGTATAAGGAAGAGAGCGTCGCCACGATGATGAAGCGAGCTGAACCTTCACAAAGAGCAGAACTCAAGAAGATCGAACGGAAGAAAGCTAGGCACGAAAAAAAGAATCCTAAGGAAAGCAGGTGGCAGGAATAAAAAGTGAAGAAAGAAAGAGAGAGAGAGAGAGAGAGAGAGAGAGAGAGAGAGAGAGAGAGAGAGAGAGAAGATCGATGAAGTGTATGGTGAACACGCTTAACTTTAAAGTTCAGCCTGAAAAACCAAATATCACGTGGCTCGAAAAGTTTGTGGACATCAATCTTCCATTGAAACAAGAGTTTGTCAGGCCCACTGGGTCTTCAGCCGACGATTGCAACAACGCTCTATTAGCCTATGCCATACTGAACACCTTCACCAAGAGTTATGACATATCCGCCAGGATGAAAACAGACGATGCTGGAAAGGAACATATGATGAGCCTTGTTACCGAAAATCCATTCACACAGGATCAGAATCTGTTCTGAAACCTCCCGTGCCATCAGACTCTGCTCGGTTAAAAGAGCCTGCACGTCCAACAAAGACTGAAAAATGGGTAGAAGAGGAAAGAAAGAAATATTACCAAGAGAGGACGGCTATACACACCGTACCTCATACCCAGGAGATGAAAAAGCAGTGGAGGAAAGAGGCAAGGAGGCTGACTTGTCCAGAGCTGGTGGAAAGAGCAAACCAATGCCAGGAAGAAGCACGACTTCAGAGAGAGAGAAGGTATGCGGAGATAGGAACACAACGAAGAGAGATAAAGAAAAGTTATAAAGCGATATTGTCTCCACGAGAAGGAGAAGGCATCCGCTACTATCAAAATCCGTCCGAGATCATCTCGCGGCTCATGTTACTGATCGCTTCTAAACAAGCGTGGAATGTCGGCATGGACATCAATAACGAGATGATGGAGATCGTCAATCATTTTCTGGACAACAAGCTTGTGACTCTGGATCAGAATTAGAGCAGCAGTCGTCGTACGCCGAAATCTGCAACAGCTTCTTTAACGTCACCACGAACAAGGATCAGTTTTCGTATGGGGCCTCCGCTCAACGACAAACGATCACGATCTCTCCAGGTGGAAACAACATCACCGACATCGCCACGGAAATCTCAAGACTGATAACCGACAACCGACATGCCTCTGTGAAGATCAATATCGAACCAAATTATTCCACTTTGGCGCACAAGAATCACGATTTCCGTAGGGTATCGCATGGGATGTGACATTTCGCAATCAACCGGATCCATCGTCAGCTTTAGCATTGGCAATGTCTTAGACAGTAATGGTCTGTACAAAGGAGATTTTTCAGTCAACATCACCGATGTGAACAGCCTCTTCATCAACTGCTCGATCGCTCAGGGATCGTTGTCGTCGGTAGGTTCGGCATCCAACGTGATTTATTCCACCGCGATTAACGTCCCACCGGGATCGCCCATGCTAATTCGTCCTAATCCTTTCATTTATTATCACATCCTGAACACGTACGCAGTCTAGGAGATTACCATGTGGCTGACCGATCCGTATGGAAATGCTGTCAATAATAACATAGAAAGAATCACTTCTTATCTGCACATGCGTCGTAATGGCTGATAAAAATTGTTCGCAGATAAAACAATAAACATGGGACGATCACGCGCGCAGCAAACCACGCCCCCCCCAAAAAAAAAATTTGGGTGGACTTTATCCACGCTGTTTTCTTCAGTGCGAGCAGCCCTTCCAGGCATTGCTGCCAAAGCCTCTCCCATTGTTCTCAAGGCAGAGGAAGCGTGAGCCACCGGACGTGGAACAAACAATAGCTACAAAATCATGTCGCAGGCATCCTTGCCACACAGTCATCTGAAGCGGGTTGCCAATGCCATCAGTATCGCAGCTGTCTGATCTTCTCAGACATGCGAAGCAGCTCCTTAAGAAAACGGCGGCAGTTGTCAACAACAGATCAGAAAGAATTTGATAGGATCTGGAAAGAAAGGTCGGTATACAAAGTCCTTTGTGGACGTCATCGTGTTCGGTGATGGATTAAAAAAAAGTGATCAAAAATTACAATTCCTTTCGATTAACAGGGTGCTTTATAATACCCTTATTGCGTAGCATCATGTGTTCGAGGTTTACTCCAGATTACATTCGGCTGAACGATGATACTCCCGTGGATGATTCCACCACCGAGTACAGGTATGTCGAGTACCAAGACATGAACATCACTAATCTCAAAGCAAGCAATCATCGAAAAATACAGTCGCTTGATGAAGATGTGTACATGCTTCCCCATAATTATTTTCTGGAAGTCCGAATAAAATAGTGAGAGTGGATAATAGTTTACCTCACGATGCTGGATCACTGATCACGCTCCAAAACAACGGATGGTCGTTATTTAAATAGGCACAGTATCAACTAAACGATCAGACCGTACAAGAAATTAATGGCTACTTACCCCAAGCCAGAACGATCCTGAATCTGATCACGCTCAACGATGACCACATACGATCGTGAGCCACTAACATGTGGTAGTTCAGAGATACGGCGACGGGAGCCGCTGTCAGTACCGAATTTGATGCCAACGCGGATCTGCTTCTCGCGGCAGGTATTGCGGATGGTGCTGCGGTCATCGGAGCTATTTTCAGAGCCAATTGTGCTTTCGCACGTAATGCCACCTACAACGTCGGATTCGCAGCTCGACGCGCTCTCACCGATGCCGGCCACGAGATCTGCATGCTTCTTACCCTCAAAAGCATCTTTGGCGTGTGCCGAAATATTCTTACCATCTTCAGAGGAGTCAAGCACGCTCTGATGATGGAAAGAGATTCCTCAGCTCAGTACATCCACAGATCAACAGCAGTAGCCGTGGAGGGACATTTGAACATGACGTTGTTGTCGCTGTGGATGCCCAAAATCACATCCTGGACGTCTCACATGCTCGAACTGGAATCGACGCTGGCTAGGTTTACCAAAAAAACTACTTCGAGCAGCACCGCTTTTACATATAAAAGGTCACCACCTCGTGGAGAGTCGCACCAATCCAGGCAGTGAACTTCCATTTCAACTAGCCACACAGCGAGATAGCCCAGCTCAAAATAAGCACGTGTTTAACCATCTCAGTCTGTCTGGCATTCTCGTCCGCATTAACTGCAGGCAATATCCGGAGAGAGAACTCGAATGCAACTTAGCCGTCGCCACGCGAAATTATTCTCGAATGTACATGATGCTCATGGAAGCCATGTAAAATTACCAAGCCGTGGACACTGGCATGCTGGTCTCGCTGGACGATTTCGCTAACTTGTATCCCATCTTCCACTTCGATGTCTCCAAGCATTCCGAGCGTCTCAAAGATTCACCCGTCGACATCGAAATCCAGTGGACTGTGGCTTCAGCAGCTGATTATGTCCGTTACGCGCTGGTGACCTCAGAATGATTCATGACACTGGACGTAGTCAATGGAAAAATGAATATCCTTGTATAGACAACCATGCCCAGAGAAAAGTCACGTCGACGACGCGATGGAGGCTCCATTGCTAGCTCGATCATTCCCTTCGTCAAGAACATGGCTCCCAGGCTGTTCACATCCGTTCTTACACCGTTAGGACTGGCTGAAGCTACGGGAGCCATCACAGGAGCGACCCAAAAAGCTGTCATGGGTAGCAGAATTCGTCAAAAACGCGCCATCATCACATTTAAATTGTTTAAGAAAATTAAACATTAAAAAAGTTACAAACCTATTTTTGGGGTTCATAATAATAAGTAATATTTGTATTTCTAGATAGCTCTGCAGTCCATAAAGGTTTCGTTTGGGGTTAGCTAAGGTCTGGGTTGTTAACGCCACAATGCCGCCGTTACATGCAAGTGGTCGTATATGCCAGATTATCTGAATAATACTAAATCTTGAATGATATTGGTCCTAAACAACGTTGGGTTCCTTAACACTATATAACATCAACGTTTCATCGCATTATGATCAATTATTTAATATTTCTCTCGAACTGATAAACCCAGCCGCTTTTCACATCTGTAGGAATTAATCCGACGTTGATCGGCGACATTAGTGGGTGAACCTATTTCGGTCGAAAGGTGGAACACAATATTTGATGATATCGTCGTTCTAAACATAAGACGTTAATACCACGCTATGTCGGATTGTCTTCAGCCCATGATCGCTTTTCAAAACGTTCCAGCTCCTCAGCCGATTCCAAATCTTCACCCGAGTCTTAATTTTATCTAACGCACGCTTTTTCTTCTCAGATCCGCTTTAAAAAGGGGGGCCTGGCTCTCTGCATTCCCTCTTGAATCAATTTGTGCTGCACGTGCTTATGTTGGTGTTAATAGATTAGGCATTAACGGAATTTGTCGAATGTATCACATCACTACTTTTGGAGCACTCCCGAAAAAGAACGGAATTACGATGGACTTCCTTGACTGAATTAACAGTTGGCACTTCTTAATTCTGAAGTGAATATTTTAAAGCCGTTTAAAAATAACATCTTGATTATATCAAAGAAATGTTTATGTCAGATAGCTTATTTTAACGAATCATTTCCTTCCTTGTAAATTTAAGTTAGTTCGGAATGATTTGTGAAATTTACGTTAAATGGCGGCATCGGGGCCTTAACAAATGCTTACTATTTTGATGTAATTTTAAAATGATGAAGACCTAATGATCATTTATCACTCATTTAGTCAATACAACAGTCAAACATACAAACAAAACGGGAAAGGTGAATTACGTCATAGTCATTAATACAAATAATTACAACAGAACACCAAAACCTTACAAAGATAGCAGATGGTGGAATGGTGATAGTTGAGGTTCTTCGCATCTAATTATAGCCGATTAACACGCATCCTGAAGATCCAACCACACATGCATACAAACAAAGATTACGTAGTAACCAAAACTTATAATTACAATTAACGACAGGATATTTACTATCCACACACATACAAACTCATATCAAAGGGAATACATCTTAACCAGTTAAGTAATATGAACTTTTAACCAGTTAAGTAATATGAACTTATGTAATAACAATTCAAGGCACGTTATTTACTGTTCAACACATATACTTTTATACAGAAACTCATGAAAAAGGTGATGTAAGTTTTTAGTGAGAAGTATCACTAACATTCGTCGTTTCCAAGAAAAACATGTTTATCATCCAACACTCACCGTTATACAAGCAAACAGATGAGGGTTGAGAAGGGTCAAAGTGATGATTACCAAACAAACCCCACGGTTTTAAAAACAACAAATCCATTGTAGCGTTAAGGAGGTGAGAGCGTTATGCAAAGCATCTTGGGCAAAATCCATGAGAAATTAACCTGCCACGCTCCCCAAACCCCAATAAAATTCATCATCATAGTGATCATCATAAAAATCTGGTGCAGCAGTTATAACAAGAACAGCGACGACGGTTGCGGCGGTAGACTCGGACGAGGGAAAGGTTTAAGACAGTTAAAGCAGATGATGGTAGATCCATAATGTGTTTTTAATAACCTTTGAGTTTACTTTTTTTAATATTTGGAGGATTTTTAAAAAATCTGCCCTTTTCAAAACCACCCGTATCTCTTAGAGAGGTGATACTACTCAACCATTACCATAAAAGACCCCACTCCAACTGCGCGTGATTGTATAATAATAATAATAATAATAATAATAATAAACAACTCAAGACTATTCTGATTTTCGCTTACTCTTAGTATATTCTCGTAAATAAGTACCACAATGAAAGTTCAAACATGTCACTAAAGTTCATTTTTTCTGGTGAGTGTCTTTTTTTCTTCCTCTTTTTCTTCAATATATTTTTACTCCTTCCTTCTCTCTTCATTGATTTCACTTTTGTGTGAATGACACTTTGAATCACTGTACTTGACACATGAAATATTCATCTTGACTTTTGGACCTAGTTCTCCTTTCTTACGACAATGGTTTCCTTTTCTTGGCGTTCCAGACATTCTGTGGTTTTATAGTTCATTTTCCTGCCTGGGGTATAATGTTAGAGTATGCGGTATTTGATAGACAATAGGTTTCGAGACGGGTGACACAGGACGAAGTTTACCACGCGACATTTAAACCTGTCTTCCGATTTACATACAGCATGTTTTTAGAAAAGCTAT
>JAECUM010054359.1:0-27188 GCA_016617855.1 Megalonaias nervosa
TTGACCTATGCTGCGGGAGCCCCATGCTGAGCAGCGGGGAGGGTGAACAGACCACTTTTTAGAGCAGTCCATTTTTAAAAATAAAACTTCTTACAAAAATGAAAATACAAGCGTCAATAACGCTAAACCGAGACCTCTAACCGGGTTGCTCTAAACCAAGGTCTCTACAGGGTTTGCGTTACTGACGCTTGCGTCTCAAATTTTTATGTGTCCTCGTTTACCGAGCCGGGACATTCACTGTCGGTCGTCACCCTTGTAGCGACGCGGTTAGGTGGCAGGTTTCCCAACCAAAAATTTTGTTGAGATCTCGCGATATCGCGACCGGGGATCATGTAAAGTTATCGTGATAAATCCATGAGGAATCGCTTGGGCGTTTGAGAAGAAGTTTTTAAACTTAATCATATCCATATCCCCTGAACACCAAGTCTGGTGGATGTTTCTTAGTGTGTGGATATAAACACCATTAAAGACAATCAGAAGATTGCAGTTATCTCTGATCACTTTAGGTATTTGAGCACATCGCTGAGTAACATATATAATATCTGTGTTTTTGTGTCTGCCTCGGGAAAATATCCGAGCTGGATTTCGTTGATTGTCTAGCATCACATCATCGTATACTACGAGATTGTTGATGCCCCCGTTGAGATCATCTACCAACGGCGCATTGTTTAATGTCGTGATAAAATCAATAATATCATTACCGTCCTCGTCCAACAATTTTCCATTTTCATTCAAATGTTTAAGCACGTCGTAGCATCGCTGATCATCTACAGATGGTGCCACTAAATACAACTTATCCCACATGAGCCATCTCATTATCAGGTTAAGCAAAAATTGCGTCTTACCAGACCCAGATGGACCTACGATAGTTGCTCTGATAGAATTTAGTAGCGCTGGATGATGCTTGATTGGGTCTTGTTTTCGTGTCGCTGAGAAATCACTGACATTGATGTTGTAGGAATATATAATAATTATATGAATTTATATTGTGTTCGATGCAGAGCACCCACCCCCATCATTGGATTAAAAACAATAACGAAAAGGAATAACAAGAGTCCTCTTACAGGCAAGTGTGTGAAATGTGGTACAAAAAATAAATAAAAATTTATCTCTCATTAAACAGGCGGAGATATCGCTGCTTCACAGGAAAAATTACCAGGGGCTCCATCGGCTAAGTATCCTGGTGAGAAGCATCTTCCTGGATATAATTATTGTGGTCCTGGAACCCGACTTGATATCCGACTTGACGAGAAAGATCAACCAAGATCTAGAGAGTATCCAATAAATGCGATTGATCAAGAGTCCCACGTTCATGATTTTGCGTATAAAAATCCAGATCTACAACAACGACATATTGCACATTCACATTCTAAAGTCTGTAAAAATATAAATCTCTCAGAGAATCGCTTGCTAATTTTTTTTTATAAGATCTGCGATGAAAGGTAAACTAGTGCTAGGGGCCGGTAATCAATCATAGATAACTATTACATGGAATCGATTTATTATAGCCCAAGAGGATATTAGCAGGGTAGAGCAGCGATCCTGACAAAGAATTTCTTGGTGCAGTAACATCTCTGATGAAACAACATAACGTCCAGATCAGACGAGGGCACACCGCAATTCATCGCGATCAGGCAATCACTGAGCGATTTAATCGAACACTTTCTGAGCGATTGTTTGGATATCAATATGCGCAGGAAATATCCACCGACCTTAAGTTCGGGGACAAGAGATTTCGTGAATGGGTTGCAAGACTACCAAGTATGATAGCTGCGTTAAATAATGAAATTACTCGTGGAATTTCTATGACCCCCATCGATGCAATCTCGAAGAAACACATACCATTTAAGCGACATGACTCTTTCTCAAAACAACCAGTACTAGATAATGTGACTCTCAGATATTTATATGAGCCAGGGGAGCTTGAGGGAGTGGGTAAATAAGAGAGACTGACCCAGTTTGGAGTGTAACCACACATAAAATTTTCAGCGTGGTAAGATCCACGGGTAGACCTGCAATTTACAAACTAGATTCAACTGCTCCTCAGCGTGGATTTGTGCGTGAACAATTACAAGTAATTCCTGAAGATACACAATTACCATCGCCTTCACTCCTGTGAATGGTGATTCGTTAGCAATAAGGCACTGGCACCACGACGTCGATTACACTCAAGAAAGGTCAGCATCACATTTTCACGTGTGTGGCCGAGACTGCTATCAATTCTATCCACGGTAAATTGTCGTGAGTCATTAGGAGAATCCTTGTCTTTAGACAAGGGCCACAACATTGCTATATTACAGCAAACACTGTGTTTGTGTTGTTGTTGTTTCAGCGTCATGATAAATTCAATACAAAAATCGAAGTCGCGCTTATTTATTTTTTGTCACACTGCTGATAACCAGCTAATTGTTTCCTTACTATATCGTTAAACAACGATGCGTTGATTTCCTGAGTTTGAGTATTATTCATGGCACAGTCTATGATAACCCTCCGTAGTTGTGACATTCTTCTGACTCTCGACACCGCTAGATAAACTAAATTTGACCATTCGATACGATCATCGAAATATTAGTATCCGAAATAGTTAATCCCTGTGATGAATGCATACTTATAGCATATCGTAGAGTCCATGCAGATTTATCCATCGTTAACGCGCTCTCAACAACATCCACAGGAACAACAACATCATTAAGAACGAGCTTTTGTTTCTCTGACGATCGAGGAATTTCAATATCAATATTTTGTTTACGCGTATCTGCTAGGCGGTAACACAACAGTATGGGTAAATCAAAATATTTCTCCTTATGCAACAAAAATAATTGTTGTTGAAGTACATCACAAATTATCTTCCGACTTGCAACTATCAAATCAGCAGGTCTCCACAAATTCCAAAAATCGTCGTTTGTTGTTTCTGGAATTACCTTACGCATTAGCTAACATTGAATCTTATCTGGCTGCAGTCTGATGAACTTTTTGCACTCTTTCAGCGATTCTTCAATAGCTCTATTATCATCCAGTATTTCCTCATAATAATCTACAAATTCTTTCAGCCAGTCATGCGGAGATCAGCCGACAAAAGGTGGTGGTTGACCATGATCGCCACACATGATAACAGCAGTATTACGAGTCAATAACCAATCAAGAAACATATTTAATACGTCAACGGATACCGTGCTTATTTCATCCCACATAATGATCTTAGGAATATATTTCTCACCCATTCGTTCAGGCGTCCATGCATCGCCTTTCCACCGAAAGAAGCTATGATAAGTATGAGATTTAACTCCTTCTTCTTTCATTTCTCTAGCAAGTCTATGAGTCGGAGTTAGTACAATCATGTCAAGATTCCGAAATAATTCAATCGCACGTGTTGTTTTACCACAACCGCCAGGTCCGTTGAGATAAACGGTTTTATGTCTGGCCACAGGATCATATACAGATGGTGCTGATGATGGTTGTGACATTTGACTATTTTTATAATATATCTCCTCAGATCTATAATCAGCGGATTCAGAATAACTGAGTATTTTTTCTTTTTTTTTTTTTATTCTCAATTCGCCCCATGATGCATCAACTCCGATCTGTAATTTTAGCAATCCTTCATTTTTTTTACTGATATAAAATGAATATGTGGCAACTCTAACCGCAGTATCAGGAAATTTGTTTATCATCGATAATAAGTTTATCGAAACACACGCTAACATTGAAGATCTTAACATGAGTAAACTGTGGTGAGTCGTCGTCAATGTAGCTCACAACTGTTCCTAATATAGCTCCATCCGATAAGTTAACATTATTTCGATTTACAAATATATTTTTCTCTGTTGTATCGGCAATTATGAAATCGAGCTCAGCATCGTCGATAATTAATCTTGTACAATGTCTTTCTGATCATATGATCCTCCTTTTGTAAATTTCCCAATTATTTTTCTGCCAAGATCTTTTGGAAGTTTAATTTCGTAATCTCTAATATCGTAATTGACATCTTCGTCGCCCCCGTCACCCTTGACATCGTCAATGGTTTTTGGTAGCCAGATTTGTTTTTGTGGACAATACGATATTATTGCTTCTCTCACAGTTAACGATATCAATATTTTTGCATCAAGCATATATCGTAATAAAACTATTGTTCGCAAGTTCGTAGAACGTCAAGATAATTAATGATTGTCCTTCTTCGCTGGTCATTCTTTGTAGCATCGATCTGGGGGATTATCGTCTTGCTTAATTCTGAATGTTGACCACACATAAACCGCACCATCGTTAAGAAACTCTCTCTTGGCTTCACGAATACGATTGATTAAAGTCTTATTCGTCAAATCAGCATCAACCAAAGCTCGCCTCGGCATGTCAGGGGTTACTCTGTCATAATCGAATCTAGCCTGAGAGGGCTGATCGCAGACAATCTTGTAAATTCCTCCATCATATAATTAAGGCAAATATATATTTAAATTAAACTTTAATTTATAATATACAATGATTCAAGCAAAGAGTTGTTGCAAGTGGTTGATGATTGGATCCACATCTGAATTTGTATAGCATCCCATTATCAAGAATTATGAGGCATCGCGTGCTGGTGTGATTAGGAACTGTCGACTAAAAAACCAGTCGGTTCTGTCACTGATACTGGTTATCTTAGATTCACTGTTGGGAAGCAAAACTGTTACTGTCACAGATTTGTGTATGAGTGTTTTTATGCTCTGATCAGGGATGGTTTTGTGATTAATCATATTAACGGCCAAAAACTTGATAATTCTTTGAATAAACTTCAGGTTATTACACAGTCAGAATTGTGAGAGTGAGAGGGATACTTGAAAAAAAAATGATAAATATCCAAGACCATTTAAATCTGTAATTACAGAGACAGTCTAAAAAATAGAATTTCAATCGACATATACAGCTGCTAAATATTTATGTATTTCCCCAGCTTCGGTACAACGTACCTCAGGTAATATAACCAGATTAGCATTTTCAAAAAGAAATACAAATAAAAAATAAAATTTTAGTATCTCACTCAGCAGTAAAACTCAGTGAAGGGAAATAAGTCTGTCAATTAAAGCTTCCTCTTCTAAACAGTAGCCTCGCTTGTATTCTGTGACGACCTCCACTTATGGAGGAAATTATATTTTTTGGTTGGGGTTCCTGTGTTTCTTAGAAAACGTTACCCTTGTCCCCCCTGACAAAGTCAGGGCCCTTGTCCCCCTGACAATAGTCAGGGACAATAGTAAGGAAGATAAGAGGAACAGTGCAAGCTTTGACAAAGATAAAAATAGGCCACGCCCCCTGATGTAATCCAGGTGAGCTATTTTTGTATTTCCAGGAATTGGTGACTTCATAATAATTTTTGAAACATATGATAGTAGAGAAGACTCGTTGCCGAGCGGTAACGATGCGGATTTTCACTCTCAACGTGTGAAAATTAGCGTTCCAATCCTGTGACTGACAAATTTTTCGACGGTTGCAATAAATCGCATTTAATAGTTGAGGGCTCCAGCCCAATAGAAAAATGTAATGATAACTAAAAATCTGTGTACACCTCCCCACCATGTTAAACAACGTGGTGGGTGCTGATTTTACACTCCCGGGGTTTGATTTGGGGTGAGGTGTGCACAAAAGTTTAAGGTTATCACCATGAGGTGGAAAACAGGAACCAACCCCAACCCCCGCCTCATGGTAAAAATAGACGGTAAGAATGATGAGCCCTCCACAAGTCAAGGAAGGATAATACCTCATTGAAGGGTGCCCCATAAAAGGACAGTCAGAAAGAACTGTCAGCCAAAAAGAAAATAGCCTCATTGAAGGGTATCCCATAAAAGAACTGTCAGGCAGAAAAAATAGCCTCATTGAAGGGTACCCCATGAAGGGACCCCATGGAACGGCAAATAAACTGGCAAAATGAGAAGGGACCCCATGGAACGGCAAATTGCTCATCACTTTACTGTCTATTTTTGCTACATAAAATAACATGTAATTAAAGTAATATTTTTTATTATATAATGAATCACGAAAATATTAATGCGATTATTTCTGAAATTCAAAAATTACATGACCATGTACAACTTTCTGATCAACTTGATCCTGAAAAAATTATAAATGACTTTGAAATATTACAAGAACGAAAATCTGAAGTAAGATACACACTAGCAGCCGAATAGAGGTTTATTAAATTACTCCAACAGACAATGAAACAATCGCTAGCTTATGTCGATTCGTTCGACTCGCACAGGCGATTGAGAAATTTATATCAGAGTCATCTCAAGAATAAGAAGCAAAAAAGACTTTGAGTGCACGTGTAAGACAGTTGAAAAAAATTATATGCTATTGTAAACAATCGGATTGTAAATAATCGAATTGTAAACAATCGAATTGTGAAAGTGAAAGTTGTGAAAGTGAAAGTTGTGACACCGATTTGGCTCTGTCAAGGTGTCTATATTTTTTTTGTCGGAGTATTTTATTTTGGTTGGATAGCTACCCGACGAATTTTAATTTTCGGACAACCCATAAGTATTTCTTGTAACTTGCACCGTTTAAGGCAAGTATATGCGTAATTCAGAATTTGATCCCAATCACATACAGCTATAATAACATGTTCTCGTTGCAGCTCATTTAACTGTTCCTGCGTTAACAAAAAATTTTTAACGCCATAATCATCAATAAGTGCATTAACACTAAACTTTTCTGTGTGGGGAAGTGTCAAAATTCTTTAAACGGCATTTTCGAGTACCGCTTTGTTGTATACAAACACTCTCGTGTTGGTACATTATATAATACCACACTAAATAATTTATTTTATCATTATCGTTGCAAGCTTCCATGGGCCCAATGAAAGCTTAGTCCGATTTTGTTATTTCGGGATATACCCGGGCGGAATTTATTTTACTCCTTGACTATTGTCCCTGACTATTGTCAGGATTTTACATACAAACTTATCATTAAGGATCCATCTCTTAAATCAAGGTGTCCGTGCTGGTCAGTAAGTCTGAAATGTATCCGTGATAATAGGGGATTATGACATCTCAGATAAACCGGATCAGCAGGTACTGACACAATTAAAAATCTAGGTAGTACTTCAGGAGTAATTGAATATAAGATATATCCCTGCTGGGCCTGCCTGGATCTTTCAAGATCTACTTGATAACTACCATCAATAGCATCACACACCAGATTAACTGCAATCGTTGATGCAATATTGACAACACCTGGTGATATATAACGACCACCACCGTCTGGATCATTATCATGTTTGAGAATACTCCTCGGAGGGGATATTTTTCTCCATGCTTTAATGATTTGGGGTAATACTCCTCAATAATATCATTGAGGGTTTTTTGCATATCGTCAGTGTTAAGCCATTGTATTTTAAAAGTTGGCAAATATGCCTCTGTGATCTTAAAATATGCAAGAAAATTATCCTTGCATGTTTTATCTGGATAAGGTTGAGAGGGTTTAGATATAAAGCCTATTCTTATTTCATGACCTTTATGAATTGCAGTCTTTCTCACAGATTCATGAAAATATTCAGCGTCAGAGTTTTCTTCGTTCAGATGTTGTATTGTTGTAATGATTTTTTGTTTAAGATTATCATTTGGAAACTCATGTGTCTACTAGTGAAATAATTGTTGTAATTCGTAACATACACGCTTATGTTCTTGTGTTATTTCTTTAGCCTGTGCTATATTAGAATTTCCATCCTTAGTTCTTGTTTTAGGATTTCTTAAGTGAAAATTATATTACAGAATATCCATTCGATATCATTATTACCATCAACATGCAAAGTCATATTAAATTGTGCGTCCTTCCATACCTAAAGATTTCTATATTCTGGATATTTTGTAGATGCGAGTTTGCTTGAAATAAAATCAGATCGTTGAGGTTCTGGTGGTCTCTAATAAACGGGTGCTATCTCTGGCCAGCCCAATACTGTTCTGATCGACGACTGATATATATCAATGCTGTAGTCGGGCGTTGATATTTCAATGGCGGCTGATAACGTTGGCACATGAACCGTAATAGCTATCTTGGATTCTTTTCCTGTGATAGATTTAATCATGCGTTGGAATTCACTATTTATCTGTTCTATTTGATAACTGCCCGTAGGAATACCAACATCTTGCCAATCTGGGGTTCCATCAGATTTATTTTTATACGCAAATACCAATGAATTATTTGCTTGCAACCCACCGAACGAACTTTTGGCCAGCTGTAATATATTCGCAATTGTGCTAGAGCTATTTCCTTGGCTGGAACGTCAAACTCAGGATTGGTTGACGTTACTGATATCATCGTGGTTGTTGGTGGTATTGTATTAGCGATGATTTGTTCTAGCAATCCCAGTGACTGATCTTGCGACATTGTTATTTAAGTCAGGGATCTAAATACCTGTCTTTGTCGGACACGGCGGTGTCTGCTACTGTGATTCTACCTTGACAGAGTCAAGTGGTTGGTTTCCAGTTGCTTCATGGTAAACCTTAACCATTTCTTCGAATTTCTGATCTGATATTATTCCATCACTGAGCCCTGATGATATCAGCGATGATAATTTGGCGTGTACTTGTGTTGCCGCTGATAACAACGTTGTATATTCACGTAATTTATCAGCCGTGCACGTGAATATCTTTTTTTGCAATGATATTAAGAATACCAGCAACACCGGTTATAACTGCAACACCAATTATTATTACTGGTACTATTATGCATGTGGCTGATAATGATCCGATTATAGTTGCTGTTCGAGTGACTACGGCAGATGCAGAATATACAATTATGTCAATAACAACGATACGTATGAGGTTTTTTTTCTATATGCGCATCAATGATATTTTTCAGTGAGGCATGCCAAAAACGCGCTTGCTCGTATCTGAAACGTTGAACGTCAGTTGGGATTACGGGTAATCAGTTCATTATATAAAGTTCCAAATTTTAAGTAGGTGGTAGTTTGGCGACGAATTCAAGACACCAATAGTACAACACACCTAAACCTTTTTCTTCGGGTTCAACCACAAATGTTTCCTCGTCGCTGTGCTCCAATATCACTAACATAGATCCAGAAGATCCGTTAACTGGATAACGCCGTGAAATTGTGGTAGATATTGTAAATGTTCTAACGCCGAGTACTGAGAACCTGTACATGCCATAAACCTCAGCGGTTATGTTTCATGGATTGACTGAGTGGTGTCCATAATGCTGATTCAGACGCTAATGTATTTACTACACCATCGGTAATCTTTTTGATGTCAGAGAGCTTAATGTCGATGACTGCTGCATTCCACCCAAACAAAATTCATTAATGGTTCTATTTGTGTTTCTACGAAAATTTGCAAACACGGTTACATGATTAGAATATTCAGATCTAAACGTGGCCATTCCATCATTAATTGTCATTACCGAGGTCATCATTGGGATGTTGCTATTGTCGACGTATTTCTTCGTTGCAGCGTCATCGTTTGATTCTGGTTAACTAAGACCAGTAATTTTATTATTAGCCATCTTGAGAGAACCAGTCATTACATCGTCAGTTTTAGCAACGCATTGACTGATCTTTTGGTTCTCTCACATTAATAATTGTACTTCTGTTCTTGTTGAGATTGCCATATATAATATCTCCAGTTCTTCTGATTCGTCCAGTAATCTCTTCCATGAGTATTAAAATTGATTCCTCCGAGATTTTAATTTTACCGTTTTTAGTAAATACTACTAAGTTATCTTCTGTCGCATCTGGAACTCGCAGAATAATATCTGTCAACGGGATATTCCTCGTCTTTAACCGTCCTTGCTGATCCTGAAAAACAACAACTTCGTTTTGGTCCACATCTGCGAGACGCAAAAGATTAGCGAGCTCATTCCTTAACCTCGTAAAGGGTTGCATATTTGGGTAAGTCACCTTGGGGCTTGCCCTGAGTAAGTCTCAGAGAATGTCTTCCGTAAATGTCTACATTGTATATTACACTATGACCTATTTAAAGCGTTGGACGACGATGTTGTCAGGTGGTATACTCGTGCACGACATTATGATGCGGTGCCCCTGACGATGTTGACACAGTATCGAGTACAGCAAGTACTTCACAGCCGCATATTGGTGGATCAGTTATTGTCTGCGTTGGTAATGTTGAATACCAAATCGGAATGCTTTGCAGTCCGCCAACATATTTTAAAAATTCTTTTGGTGGCTCCAACCCATACGAATCAAAATAGACAACTCCACGTAGATCAATCGAGTATGCAACCCAATGAGTACTTGGACCAGAACTCCCATCAAGATTAATGATACCAGTTTCAACACGGTTTGGTTGTTTTGGTAATTGATCACGCATAAAACATCTCTGAAGCCTTTGATGTTTAATTTCTTAGCAGCATCAAATAAATCAAAATTCAACATGGGAAGTTCTAAACGCTTTGCGTCTAGCGAAGTGTCACGGGCACTCTCAGACATGAGCCGCTCGTGGCTCGACTGTACCACAAATGAGGGGTTCCTGGAAGTCTTAGACCCCTTCCATTTTTGGAAGGCCCTTTTTGTGAATTCTTTAGTCCGTGACCTGTTGCTTTCTTTAATGCGATCCCAGCGGCGGTTCCAAGAGCACCAAGCGCAGCTGCTTTATCAACAGCAGGGCTGCAGAAGCTATCAACGCTGGTATAGCTGCAAGAAGTGGAAATATACCACCCGTCTTGACAATGTCTTTAATGGCACCCGCAAAAAGGTCAAGTCTAACACCGGTTTTTGATCGTTTGGCGTCACTGAAGTGCTTGAGTTGACGTTCTGTCAGGGATAGTTTATTTGGACCTTGCAACGTTGCTCATTGCAGTAATATTTTTATTCCAGAATTCTTTTTTAATGCTGATTGTAGCCTTTTAATCTGACCAGGAGTCAGAGTAACATTAACGTGATGATATGACATTGTAATATCATGAGGGATTTAATTACCGATCGTGCAGTGGATCACATGTTTTCCACTGGGACATCAATGACTCTCATTCGTCCACCAACACTTTCAAACAGCGTTGTTTTGTCTGAGAGTATAACAGTAATTGTTCTGTAATTAGCAATAGCTCCTCTTGCAAACACGAGCTCGAAACTGTATATCAACGACAGACTGTCTAAATAAATCCATGTGTTCCAGCGAAAAGTAATAGATCGGATACAGTGTTGTAAAATCTAGTTGTGATATTTGTAGACCAGAATCAACATTTTGATCACTTTCCATGAATGTCATCAAACGATGATATGCACGTGCAATATGATTATTCTCAAAATTCAGTATTATGTTCTCAGCTGGTTCTTGATGCCCATTTATTCTCAGTTAAACTTCAGTAACACCAAGTTTGTCAAATACCATTGTACTATGTAATTGTGAGTTTACTCTAGCAGTTTCTTGGAAGGCAACGAATATATGTCGCGGTGCAGAGACACCTTGCTGTGATGCTATCTGCCATGTGAATAAACCATTAGTAGTACTTTGAACGCTATCTGTGGTCATCGTCAACCATGACGATGTTGATTTACCACCGGAGTCCATAAAATAGAGCAGCCGTTGTTCTTCGGTCAATGACGGTATCATTGTTAGCATCCACAATGAAAGTTTTGTCAGTATTACTTTACCTGCATCACCGATAGGGAGCCAGATTGCATCATTGTCGGCAGCCTTTCCTACAAGTACATCTGTATGCTTGGCTCCAAAAATAACCTTTCTGGCATTTCTGCAAAATCCAAAGATATGTGACAGTGGAATTGCACATGAAAATATTCTAATTCCATCTTTCAGCATTAATCGACGTTCTGCGAGTCCTAAGTTGAATTCTGGATTAGCACCATGAACCTCCTGAGCCACATCGGCGACAGTGTTGTTGGCATTGTTTCTTGGTCATCTTATATCATATGGTCTGTTGTTAGGGTGGTCAGTAGTATCCTTCACAAACATCACTGACCGACCAGCTGATCTTCAATATTCATCGGAACATCTTGCTAGACTCAATATCGTCGTTGCAACGTCGACGTTTTCCAAGCATGATTCGATGTTTCTTCCTCCAATGCTATACGTGGCACTGTTGAACAACGCCATAATGGCATTATTAACAAAACTAACTATAACATCAGCTCCATATTCAGTACCATCTGTTTTTAGAATTTCCCCTTCTACTTCAATAAATGCTTCTGCGGGTAAGAAATATTTGCTTGTATCCTGAACTTGCAGCTCAGTCCCTCCACGATGATTTGGATCTCGTGCATCATACGATTAATATTGATAATCACTTACCGATTCATTTTTGAGGAGTGGAGCATCCATGGCGAATACGTGATCAGATACACTTTTGAACATTATTATACTTTGCTATCGTCTAACACGAAGACCAACAGTTATATTTTTTTTCTTTTTCTGATACTACCAGTGGCAGGGGTACGCCAGCCAACTCTGTTAGTTTTTGATTTGCAGCTTGATTTATTATTTTGCTAACATTTGCAGGCATAACTTTGGTGCTGGGTAATTTTACTGGCTGAGGTTTTCGTCGTACTAATCGTGCTAGTCTATCCCTGATTGCTGAGAATGCTTTACTAGCAACATCACCAACAGCACCAATACCTTTATTACGAACAACGTCGATAGCTTTCATTAACAGTGGCTTTGCAATCGGTATTGCTTTTGGGACTATCCTTCTGAATAGACTCTGAACAACATCACCGAGTCCATCTCCGTAGATCGCTTTATGTGTTGGTAATCGTGAATTTATCACTCTGACCATTACAGGTCTACGCTGAACATTATGTATGATCAAAGTATTTTCTTGTCACTGATCTAATTGCATCAATCACTGAGGTAATCATCAACGATTGCATCAATAAGGGACCGATAAACATTATGATCCATGATACCTCCTGTAAATAATCTCAGTCAAATAGCAGCTGCTTTATTAATAATTTCTGGGGAATTATTTACTGACTCGTCTTGCGCCAATCAGAATTTCTAGTCTATCAACATCGGTTAAGAACGTTATTGGAGCATGGGGTAATAAGACCACTTTCCCTGGTACCTGTACCAGGAGCGACGAGACCACTTCCAGTTGTTTCTTCTTCCTCAATATGAGGTAGTCTGTATGGCGATTTCTTGGGGGGACAATATATTTCCGGGTAATTGAGCTCTTTTAACTTTTTCAACTTGTTGACAAAATTTGAAAATTCATCCCTATATTTATCCAAGATTCTAGATATACAACGGGACGTTCGAAATACAAAAGGAACTCATTTTTCTGACACACTGGCGGTGTTTGGATCTAATAATTTATTACGATCTGAATATCCTGATGCGGCGACCGCTATTGTTCTCTCTCGAAGTAATTTGCGGCCTTCTTCGGTATATCGGGCTGGTGGTTTTGTTTTGGTTTTGGTCTTGGCGTAACAAGACCCTTCACAGTGTCGATTTCAGCATCAATGTTGTCAATACCCTCAAGTACTTGTATTTCTTCTTGTAATTGTGGTTGAGCAGCAGCTATTTCAGCTGAAATTTCGTGTAGAATCTTTTTTGTTTGTTTATTTCTTTCTGCTATTTTCCCAGTTGCTTTAGCGGTTTGCTCTAACGTGGGAAGAAGACCTTTGGTAGCCTTTGTAACCGGTTTAAATAATTCTGCTGTATACTCTGCAAATTCCACTCGAGCTTCCTGACCTTGTTGTAGTTACTGCTTGACAGAATAACGGACGGGAAGATATTTCTTAATTTCCTCAAGTCGCTGTCAAGCTAGTTTAGCTGTACGAGGTTCATGACTAGCGAATTTTTTATATCATCTTGATTTAATTACACCACACACAGCAGCAGGGAGGGGACGACCAACAGTGAATGTCCCAGCTCGGTAAACGAGGACATATAAAAATCTGACATTCAAGCATCAATAACGCTAATCCTTTAGAGTCCTCGGTTTAGTGTACCCCCGTTAGAGGTCTCGGTTTAGCGTTATTGACGCTTGTATTTTCATTTTTGTAGGAAGTTTTATTTTTAAAAATGGACAGCGCTAAAATGTGGTATGTTCACCCTCCCTGCTGCTGACTGTCCCCACATACCCGCGAGCAGACTAATGTTGATTTGTTGCTTTTGAGCAATGTGGACGTCCCAGCGGGGTGGCACCATTAACTATTGATACAAGAATTTCCCCGAATGGTGTACAGCAAGGGCAAACAGAGACAATTTTCGTGTCAACGTTGCCTGCATGTATTCAGCACGCAACAGTTGCTTGACAACTATGACTTTTACGGAGGAGGAGTCAACGAGAAGCTGAAACGTACGATCTTTCAAGAACATTCTAAAATAAACTCGGTGAAACAAAAAATGAAAGTCCCGTATCTGATTTACTCGAGTTTTGAGTGCTTGAACGTTCCCGTGAGTCAAAACGATAAAGGAAACCCCATGGTTCAATCAAATACAACGAAATTTGCTGCATAAGTCCCATGTGGGTTTTGCAATATTGTTGTCAGATGTGACGAAGGGACTGAGCTGATAATGTTGTACCGATGCAAGGAGACGGCTCAGGTGTTCCTTAAATCATTCGATGTTCGGGCAACAATTTGCCTCGACCTGAAAAATAATCATCACCCGTGATAACATTAGCGAGTTTTACGAGGGGATGTATTGTTGGATATGTGAAGGAGTTGTCAGCTCCACCGATACAAATATGCGTGATCACTGTCATATCACTGGCACGTACAAAGGATCCGCACAGAGCGGCTACGATGGGCACTTGAGCAACCTTGAGACGATCGGCAATCACTCGTTGATACGGTGGAGCCTCCCTTGATGAACGTGAGAGGTTCGGCGTTCTCACCTGGAAAGAAATCTACGAGTACTAGTACATGAGCGATCAGGCGATGTCCACGACGAACCCGGATTTGATGTTTCACCAACAAAGCAACAATATCTCCGAACAATTCATTTATCCGGATCCAGCTGTAGTTGCAACAATGTTAGTGTCCCACGTGCATAGATACGTTCCAACTTGTCTGCGATACTTCTTGAATCTTTGGACGACAACAGCTCTAGACCCTTGTATCTGCGAGCAACATCTACTACGGTTAACGCATATTTGTATGTAAGCGCATGTTCCCCATCATGTGGGAGAAACAAAAGATGAACCTGGTAAAATTCGCTGGTAATACTCGAATCAAACCATCCATGAGAAACTTTCGTTTGAGCGTGTAGGTAAGTCTGCCACAGCGCTTCTTTGGTCAGCCACGATCTAGCGTCCATGTTTGTGATATCGATGTTTTGCCTCCAAGTGCAATATTACCCTCTGTGCCTCCTTTGACCATTCATCTGGCGATTCTTTTGTACGCCAGATCAAGATTGCAACATGCAGCATCAACACCGTTTATGTTATTCTCCTGGCTTTGGTCGATTGTTGACATCCTGTCATATGTCTTTCCTTGTTCCAGACCAACAGTAATTGTACCCAGGGATAGGGTTTTTTTTACAAGGCTATTGACTCCACGGTACCCCAGAGAGTTTCATTAGCGCAGTAGTAATATCACCGCCTAGTGAGTTGTTGTTTTTTTTTTTTTAAAAAAAATAGGAAATTTTAGCTCCACCAACAAACCAGGAATCCCTCACGAATATTACGTTCTTTGCTCAACATCCGACGCAAGTTCACGCAGTTGTGACTCGACAATGACATGGGTTTGTTCGGCATCGCACACAATATGAAGGCATGATAATAAGTATATAACAATTGTTATTCAGCCTGTTATTGACGCGGGTGAGAAATGTCGCCAAAAATTTGAAAAGCTTCGGTTTCACAGCCATTGACATTTCTGCGTCGGGGAAGGCTCGGCTGCCCCAGCACAGTTACACATTTCCAAACTCTGTTCACGCGTTAATTATTGGTCCGGATGGATTCGGGAAAAATCAACTCTTCTTTAATCTGACCATGAGACGGTTAAAGTGGGATAGGTGCATGTGATTGCACCATCCACAGACGACCAGCCGTGTTATGTCGTACTGTGAGACCAGCGAGCAACAAAGCTGCCTTCCAGTTCTTTTCCACGATCGATATGGCCACCGCTGTTGATGATCTTGCCCCAGATGCGAATAATTTTATTGTCGTGTAAAACGATGTGATTCTACCCCGCTAGACAACCCCATGAAAGTGTATTCTTGGTGCTAACAGAAAAGCACAGTGATGATTTATGTGACAACGACACGCACATGTGCTCAAAGTGAGTGGGACAACTGCAACATGCTGGTGATATTCCGTGGGGCCTCGCAAATAGTCATTTGATCTGGTGTGACATCGCTACTCGTGGGATGAGTTTCGAAACGTGTGCTGGGACCACTTAGGACCCGTATCATTTACTCACGATTGTCTTAACTGTAGCCTGCGTCACCACCGGGGTAAAATATCCCGCAGATTTGGAGAAATTAATTTAATTACGACGCAATGTATTTAACGTCAAAATCAAAGAAAAATGCCAGCGATGTCATAGACGACTATGCGGACCGACGTCTTAAAGCTGCCCAGGACTGATTGTAACTTCTTTGCGATTATATATGTGTCCACGAACGTGTCAAATAAATATTTTTTCGTCACAGCACATTGCACAGGAAGACCTCTCATAGGGTTTTGAACAAACATTTGGGCCGTTGATTACGCCCGCGCAAGAAACTGCGTTGCAAGTGGAATTGATGGTGGGTAGATAGAAAGTAGTTCAAATTTCATGACCATCAAAGCCACGAGAGAAACCTCCGCGCCTTTTGAACACTTACCAGAGCAGACTGCAAGAAACCAACCAGAGCTACATGCAGTCAGAAATGTCATCGGAAAAACAGGAGACGGCGAGGCAATGATGCATCCTCCACAACCATCTAAGTCTGAGTCGAAATCACGGACTGAAATATTTAATTAAATTGACCGCCAAATGATCGACGGGTAAAATATATCAAAATCAACATGTTAGACCTTATTTGGAAGTCATCTTTGAGAGAAAGCATTTGAAAGAATTGTTTGGTGATGGTATCAGCAAAGCCCAACGTCTGCAAGAGCAAAGATCTGTTACTGGTCGCGTGAGCTCAGGCCAGCAATAAGTTCAGAAACTCTTTGACAGGTTGGAAACGCTCTTATAGTCAGATAAAACGCGCCAGAAGTCGACAAGGAAGCCACCTCGATTTCTCTGCGGATGATTACCGAGCACATCATGGACCCCTAAATGTTTCACGAGATAATGCATGCACTTAGTGTCGCCACAAATACAATCCCGAACGTAAAATTGATGATCATAATCTCGTCATCGAAACCAAAATTTCACGTACTTTTCCGACGCCAAATACCGCGAAGAAATTCCGAACATTTGATATCGCACTAGAGTCAAAGTTGGCCTAATTCATTCAAAGGATCAATTGGTGGAAGCTAAAAACTTTAAACTCTACATACACGTACAAAGCCCAAACTCAGCTCTGCCATCTCGATTGAATCTCCATAGTACACGGTTGACATCGCACAACCGTCAGTGAGAACAGTTCTTGGTTGGCCCAAAAATATTATTGACATTTCCACCATCAGTGGGAGTTAAAGTCTCCAGCTCTAGCATGGCCTCTCAGATTACATTTTGTCTGGGTTCGTCCCAAATATGGTCCCGGTTGATTTACTGACAACTTCTGCGGCGCCCGTGTATTTTCCATGCAAGACTCCCCGGATGACGCACCTTGATTTATTCCTCGTTGACCAGATCGCGGACGCATTGGACTCGGCTGGGAGACTTCGACGATATAATTATGCATTAGAGATCGAGCTGACATTTAATGTATACAGTGATGGTTGTATGTGGAATCGTGATACCTGTACGTGTTGTCAACGCAAAATGACCCATTTTTATGCGTCATATTACGTAAATGACCTTGACGATGTCGCCCAGGGATTGTTCACGAGGGCTCCAAAGGTGCTCGCGCGCCTGACCCGCGCTCTGCATTGATCGCAAAACAAACCGGAATGCATCAAAAGTGCTGCCGTGGACCGGTTAAAAATCTGGGATCGCTGGCAGTTTTATTAATTTGAGATCGTCTTAACAAAATAGTGAGGCAGCCAAAGGCGGTCACGCTTCCTTCCACGACAACAATGACCGCACCTGTAGATAAAGTCGCCAATGAAGCTACTCAACAACGTTTCGCCGAATTACCACAAGCCAATACTGTTCAATGATTGAAAATCTGGCAATGCGAAGCGCTGCCGTGGACTTTGAAAAGGTGCAGGCAGATTATTAAAGAAGATCGAAAAAAAATAGTGAGCAAACTTTAAAGATATGTCAGCCAAAGGCAGGTCACGCTTCCTTCCACGACAACAATGACCGCACCTGTAGATAAAGAATCGTACCCAACAAGGTATCAGCGCACCGCATCGGATACCTCTGGTATTTCTTCAAGGACCAAAATAACAACCTATAGGGAATCCCCTTATATTAACAAAATTGGCAGTCACTGGGATCCCGCTGATATTAACAGCCACCAGTAATCCATCCAATAAATTTTGCTTGATTTTCACAGCAATTTTGCTTGATTTTCACAGCAATCACGGTGCGCGTGTGTGACATCGGCTATTGAAATATATGACCGAGACCAAAAACGATCACATATCCTTATAGATGTCTCAAAAAATCTTTACTATGTTATAGACAATTTATTACTTTTGTCTCGAACGTCCAGACCTAGCTTAATAGGTGGAGTCGCCCTTGACCCAAAGTATAAATATTTTGCCGTGATTCTCTCATACGAGATTATGTTGTTGAAGGGCTAGAGTGATCGAATGAGGGTAACTTACGCGTAGTGGCTGTCTTGTAAAATAACCCGTAATTGAGTAGCACATTTAAAATAATTCCATATCACGAAGTTAAGGTTGGCCTTAGCCGAATTCAGCTTGAGAAAATAAATAGCGCAATGAAAAATGAGTGTGTGGTCACGCTAAAACTTTCTAATATCAGAGTCCAAAATTTTAGAAATTCTCGATGAAATGCCGGGTCCACCTGTTGTTTATCATATTTTATATTATAATTTTAGAAACATACCTTTTAATTATAACTAAGATTTTATCTTGTAAATATTTGGAACCTTCAGAATGAAATTTTCCATTACGTAACAGCTGTTTTAATAGAAAATGTTAATTGTGACCTGAGGTCAAGTAGAGGACAATATATTCCTGTTTTTCCAGAAATTATTTATTCGTGCTATAAGATCTAAGCAGAATCAGTTCTATTATTGCTGTGTCCAGTGTTTCATTTGGGCTGGAAAATGTATTTATTCAAATTATTTAATTCAAGAGATTCTTCTCTGGAAGTACAAAGTGCTAAAAAATAATATTCTTGGAAATAGAAATTTGGATTTATAGTAGAATTAAAATAAGAATATATTGTTAGATTGTATTGTGAGTCAACAAATACTGTTGGCACATCAATACGACACAGGCTACCAAATGTAAATCAACACTTCCAATTTATTTTTGAATATCACTAAAGTTTAAATATTAGGACTTGTGTTAGAAATTCTAAGATTATTTGGGATTGAATTCGTAATGCCGTAAGTTCTTTTTACATTTTCAGTTTGTATTCTAGGGAAATAAATTATTTGTTGAAATTTACAAAACTAGTTTGGTTTTGCCCTTTTCTGTTACTTAGTTTAAGACCATAGAATCATAATACTAACACAAACGCAATTTCGACCACTAAAGACAGCCAAACAAAAAACACATCCATCACATTAAAGTTGTCAGACGTGACGCAAATGCAAAAGATCGAGGAAATAATTCCATTTCTCGAGGCGATTTCAGCGCTGATAACAGCTGCGCGGTTGCATAATCGACTGCTTTAAGGGTCATTAGAACTCCATCCGGGATGGCTCGAAAAAAACGTGGTTGGGGCAGACGTCCGCGTGGACGAACATCGTCAATGAAGATGAAACGGTTTTCGACTATCAAGATATTTGGCTGTGGATTCTCCGTTGACAAGTTTTGATTTGTTCAAGAGAACCAAATCAGTCGTGTATTTCCGAGGCGTCTTCATGAGGGACGATCTTGCGTCAATTATCCCCACCTCCCGTTCGTATGGGAAACAGGCATTTGTCAGCATGTATTCGTCTACAGGACCTCGGACTCACTGGGTCGCATACGCGGTAACGCCTCGACACCTTTTGTATTTTGACTAGAAGGGCATGCACTGCCATGTGAATTCATTATTTACACGTCTACTGCTGTTTTATTCAACGCTGCCGTTGTAAACTTGAACCGATGGCTCAGTACATGGACATCTCACCACTGGAACGCTGCGTGTACTAGAGCGTTCATCTACCCCGCACATGCTTGTCGATTTTAGTTATCGAGAACAAAAGTCACTTATAAGCTACGCTTGATAGTATACAAAATCCCCATGACATTTACTGATGCGTGAGCACAGCGACTAGACGGGACGGCGCCGATGTGGATCTAGCTACGTGAGCCACCAAAGCGGATTTAGTTGATTTGAGCAACCGGTTGCTGGCGTTGACCCAAACGAGCTTAGAATATTTTCAGACAAAACCGGAAAACTGCCATCGTCCAACATCAACAACGTTGTTCTCCAGCCGTCAAGCGCCGTAGTGATAAACCTGGCCGAAATCAGATATGCCGGTGTGTCGGTGGAATTTATACCAAAAAAAAAAAAAAAAAAATACGTCGATATTGCTGACAGTGAGACGAAACAATTCGTGAATGTAAATGCCGCCGAGGTACTATCAGCCCTGACCTCACCTTTACTTGTAGTAAATTCATGGGGCTTATTCGAAATAATATTAACCAACGGAGAGGGAAACAAATGACGAATTAGCAAACGGCCGACTTCTTTTCATTGGTGTCGAAAACGGCTATGATAACCCTGAATCTCACACCATAACGATGCTCAAATCTGGATCATACTTGTCCATCTTAACAGGATCTGAAGAATGATCGGGTGTAATAAAACATAGTCAGGCCCGGCCCTAGGGCAAGGCAAACGAGGCAACCGCCTTGGGCCCCGGGCTTCTCCACAATGCATTTTTTTGGTTTTTGCTTGGGGCCCCGCATGTTGCCTTGGGCCGGGCCTTAAAATGGTCGTTTATGGTCACCATCATACTTTACCAGAACAGAAAAACGGCAGAGAAAACGTTGTTCACTTTTTCACATATGCAGTATCATTATTTTATTAGTTGCAAGAGATGATATTCAGTTTAAAGGAATCATAATCTATCTGACAGGGTCCTTAACGGTCTTTAGAGTTTTTGTTTAAGATTCGATATTAAATGCTTGAATGATCCTGAACAGTTACACAATGGCAGCCTTAAGGAATTTGATGATGACAGGGTGCTGGATCAGCTCGGAGGACATGTCAACATCGAAAACAATTTTGTTGCACTGGTCGACGAATATCTGCTTGATAACGAGGTTAACAGACCCTCGTATTAAATATAATTATGTCGAGGATCAAATAGAAATCGATTGTTGGGATCACTCTGATGTATAAATACCCACTCCAGGTCAACATGTAACCATCGCATTTTGCATGCAAAAATGCCCCGTCGCTCATTACGCCGTCAGTTGTGAAAACATCCAGGGATTGTTTCTAAAACGACGATGCAGAATTCACTGGCAAAACCACCGCGATGAAATTTTCAACAATTATATCGAACTAGTAAGGTTAACTCGGCCGGGAAAAGAAAATCCCATACTGATACTCATTGAAGATGCACTTGTCTCTGTTACAACGATCGTTGGCGACACCAAGCAAGGGAGTAATCTATTTAGTTCTAGGTAAACCTAAACGCGTGGAAAACATCGATGGAGATATAAACATTCCCCCGGAAAATATTTTCTATAATTTCATGGCAGCTGTACCAGTAAGGAAAATACTTTATTTGATGTGCGTGTGGGTGTTACACTCGGCCGCCATGCGTCTAGGCAAAGAATGTCTGTCGAGCAACTGTACTTCGCGATCACATTATTAATAGAAAAACTGACAGACCTTGCAGCTACCGATGCGAGAATATAAATGAAGCGGAGCAACAGCTGCGAGAGGAGGACACCAAAAAGACCGTCGTACTTACGAAATATATACTAGCGTGTGTTATAACGATGCGATTTGAGGATATTCCGCTGCCAAAACCATTGACATTAGTGTTGCTGAAACTGCGACCATGGCAACAATGATCGCTACACCAGTCGGAATTGTCCGAGCTATATCAATATCAACTGGTGTCATGAGCGGCGCTAGCAAAATAATTTAGTGATGATTACATCAACGAGTACATGTTTATTCGGAAATTCTCGCCGCCGCTCAAAGCAGTCTCATTGCAACTAATAAAATATCCTCGATTGATAATGAAGATAAAACAATTATAATAGGAGAGTTTGAGACAGTATTGGCGGAAATGGACAACTTCCGACCACTTCGCACGCAGATTAGGAACCACGGGGCAGAACCAAACATGCAATTGATCCGCATTCCGTAAAACTCGAGTAAACGGTCATGTACGGGAATACACTCGCGAATGAAAAAGGACAAAGTCGTAAGGTATGGAAGGTCTTAAGCCAGATCGGTAACGAATCTACCGTTACTTTCATGCTACTACCAGTTAGGTTTACAGTACATCTGGCAGCTATTACAGCTAGTTCATCATGCGATTTTTTTTTTTTACTGCTGTATGTCTTTAGCCGCTCATTATCACAATGTTCAGTATGTAAGACATACATTTATTTAATATATCTGACAATATTGCTGATACATTGTCTCGATCTGCTACATATATGTCCATGATAACGAAAATCAATACTACTACCAGACATATTACACATGCGCATAGGATGCTTGTGCGTGCTCTAATGTAGGCTCGACTGTAACTTAAAAAGTTCCGATCATTTTCATTTGGACAATCTGGGATTGCGGACTATATACAATAACTATTTTTCTTTAAAAAGTGAAGAGCTTGTCAGCATACAAAAACTACTCACCACTGAGACTGAAAACTTTGACAACGGATGTACACCAATGAGAAGGTTCGGCATGACATTTTGCAAAAAACCCTATGTACACTTGTTAACGAAGAACTTTACTTGGTCAAATTACAAACAAGACAGATATTAAGTTCGCTTTAGCAAGTCATCACGTCCAACAAAAAGTGCGTGAAACTATTGTCATCGACATAAACTGTTCACACACACACACACACACACACGTGTGTGTGTGTGTGTGTGTGTGTGTGTGTGTGTGATGAGCTTGTCGGCATATGGATAATATACACCAACGTTAGTGAATGTCCAAATAGCAGCGTCGCTTACTTATCGAAGAAGGTGCAGGGAGACTATAGGCTACAATGTTAAAAAAATCCTGCAGTGGTTTACAAACTTTAAATAGTGTTCCTTTAAAATAAGTGTCACTAATCAAAATTACTATTAACCAAGTAAATAATGTAGTTTATGGAAATCAGCATTATCAGTAAATCATCCTGATGTGTACTGTTATACAATGTACGACACACCCAATTCTCTATCAAATTTTTAGAGATGCTACATTCCATGTGCAAATGACAGCCTTCTCGTTATCTTTGAATCAGTTGCATCAACTAAAATGTAAAGGTTACTGCAACCGCGAAAACGATTTTTGAAATAACAGAGGAAAAACAATAATAAGCGGTTGGGCTGGAAAAGTTGACAATTTAGCTTCCGGTCGGTTAATAGTGAGAAGGCCGAAATCTCACACACTTTAACAAAAAAAAAAAAATCAAACAGAAAAGAATCCTACTATAAAGTCCTCTTGAGCAGAGATGTGGAAATATATAATTTAATTTAAATGGGTACTTCCCGCGTCACTGACAGCTACAAACGTGTTCGTTTACACATTTACTAATCATGAAAACGTGTATAGACAGTCAACAAAACGTACCCTTCTTTTGATTTTAGACATCCAGTGTGATTACAGGAATTTAATAAGACTTGAGATTCAGCATCCCATTTGTTTTATTTAAGGGCACATAAATATTTCCGGGTGAAGGGGCAAACAAGTAGTGGTCAGCTATTAAGATTTACAAATGCAGGCGAAAACATGTTTAGAGGTGAAATCTCCACTGGCACACTGTGCATAGGGCAGCAACCATGGTTTTATTATTATCGTCATAGAGGCATCTTCGCTTGCCAATTTTGCTTGATTTTCACAGCAATCACGGTGCGCGTGTGTGACATCGGCTATTGAAATATATGACCGAGACCAAAAACGATCACATATCCTTATAGATGTCTCAAAAAATCTTTACTATGTTATAGACAATTTATTACTTTTGTCTCGAACGTCCAGACCTAGCTTAATAGGTGGAGTCGCCCTTGACCCAAAGTATAAATATTTTGCCGTGATTCTCTCATACGAGATTATGTTGTTGAAGGGCTAGAGTGATCGAATGAGGGTAACTTACGCGTAGTGGCTGTCTTGTAAAATAACCCGTAATTGAGTAGCACATTTAAAATAATTCCATATCACGAAGTTAAGGTTGGCCTTAGCCGAATTCAGCTTGAGAAAATAAATAGCGCAATGAAAAATGAGTGTGTGGTCACGCTAAAACTTTCTAATATCAGAGTCCAAAATTTTAGAAATTCTCGATGAAATGCCGGGTCCACCTGTTGTTTATCATATTTTATATTATAATTTTAGAAACATACCTTTTAATTATAACTAAGATTTTATCTTGTAAATATTTGGAACCTTCAGAATGAAATTTTCCATTACGTAACAGCTGTTTTAATAGAAAATGTTAATTGTGACCTGAGGTCAAGTAGAGGACAATATATTCCTGTTTTTCCAGAAATTATTTATTCGTGCTATAAGATCTAAGCAGAATCAGTTCTATTATTGCTGTGTCCAGTGTTTCATTTGGGCTGGAAAATGTATTTATTCAAATTATTTAATTCAAGAGATTCTTCTCTGGAAGTACAAAGTGCTAAAAAATAATATTCTTGGAAATAGAAATTTGGATTTATAGTAGAATTAAAATAAGAATATATTGTTAGATTGTATTGTGAGTCAACAAATACTGTTGGCACATCAATACGACACAGGCTACCAAATGTAAATCAACACTTCCAATTTATTTTTGAATATCACTAAAGTTTAAATATTAGGACTTGTGTTAGAAATTCTAAGATTATTTGGGATTGAATTCGTAATGCCGTAAGTTCTTTTTACATTTTCAGTTTGTATTCTAGGGAAATAAATTATTTGTTGAAATTTACAAAACTAGTTTGGTTTTGCCCTTTTCTGTTACTTAGTTTAAGACCATAGAATCATAATACTAACACAAACGCAATTTCGACCACTAAAGACAGCCAAACAAAAAACACATCCATCACATTAAAGTTGTCAGACGTGACGCAAATGCAAAAGATCGAGGAAATAATTCCATTTCTCGAGGCGATTTCAGCGCTGATAACAGCTGCGCGGTTGCATAATCGACTGCTTTAAGGGTCATTAGAACTCCATCCGGGATGGCTCGAAAAAAACGTGGTTGGGGCAGACGTCCGCGTGGACGAACATCGTCAATGAAGATGAAACGGTTTTCGACTATCAAGATATTTGGCTGTGGATTCTCCGTTGACAAGTTTTGATTTGTTCAAGAGAACCAAATCAGTCGTGTATTTCCGAGGCGTCTTCATGAGGGACGATCTTGCGTCAATTATCCCCACCTCCCGTTCGTATGGGAAACAGGCATTTGTCAGCATGTATTCGTCTACAGGACCTCGGACTCACTGGGTCGCATACGCGGTAACGCCTCGACACCTTTTGTATTTTGACTAGAAGGGCATGCACTGCCATGTGAATTCATTATTTACACGTCTACTGCTGTTTTATTCAACGCTGCCGTTGTAAACTTGAACCGATGGCTCAGTACATGGACATCTCACCACTGGAACGCTGCGTGTACTAGAGCGTTCATCTACCCCGCACATGCTTGTCGATTTTAGTTATCGAGAACAAAAGTCACTTATAAGCTACGCTTGATAGTATACAAAATCCCCATGACATTTACTGATGCGTGAGCACAGCGACTAGACGGGACGGCGCCGATGTGGATCTAGCTACGTGAGCCACCAAAGCGGATTTAGTTGATTTGAGCAACCGGTTGCTGGCGTTGACCCAAACGAGCTTAGAATATTTTCAGACAAAACCGGAAAACTGCCATCGTCCAACATCAACAACGTTGTTCTCCAGCCGTCAAGCGCCGTAGTGATAAACCTGGCCGAAATCAGATATGCCGGTGTGTCGGTGGAATTTATACCAAAAAAAAAAAAAAAAAATACGTCGATATTGCTGACAGTGAGACGAAACAATTCGTGAATGTAAATGCCGCCGAGGTACTATCAGCCCTGACCTCACCTTTACTTGTAGTAAATTCATGGGGCTTATTCGAAATAATATTAACCAACGGAGAGGGAAACAAATGACGAATTAGCAAACGGCCGACTTCTTTTCATTGGTGTCGAAAACGGCTATGATAACCCTGAATCTCACACCATAACGATGCTCAAATCTGGATCATACTTGTCCATCTTAACAGGATCTGAAGAATGATCGGGTGTAATAAAACATAGTCAGGCCCGGCCCTAGGGCAAGGCAAACGAGGCAACCGCCTTGGGCCCCGGGCTTCTCCACAATGCATTTTTTTGGTTTTTGCTTGGGGCCCCGCATGTTGCCTTGGGCCGGGCCTTAAAATGGTCGTTTATGGTCACCATCATACTTTACCAGAACAGAAAAACGGCAGAGAAAACGTTGTTCACTTTTTCACATATGCAGTATCATTATTTTATTAGTTGCAAGAGATGATATTCAGTTTAAAGGAATCATAATCTATCTGACAGGGTCCTTAACGGTCTTTAGAGTTTTTGTTTAAGATTCGATATTAAATGCTTGAATGATCCTGAACAGTTACACAATGGCAGCCTTAAGGAATTTGATGATGACAGGGTGCTGGATCAGCTCGGAGGACATGTCAACATCGAAAACAATTTTGTTGCACTGGTCGACGAATATCTGCTTGATAACGAGGTTAACAGACCCTCGTATTAAATATAATTATGTCGAGGATCAAATAGAAATCGATTGTTGGGATCACTCTGATGTATAAATACCCACTCCAGGTCAACATGTAACCATCGCATTTTGCATGCAAAAATGCCCCGTCGCTCATTACGCC
>JAECUM010054361.1:0-15535 GCA_016617855.1 Megalonaias nervosa
TGCTCTCTACCAGATTTGGTCCAAATAGTATATATCATTCATAGCGACATGATCGTTAACTCTGAATCACACGTTATCAAGGTACCCGTACCATGCCACGGTTATCGACATGTGCAAAAGATTCAACCACACCTTTTTAGATAAGTTTATGCCCTACAAGAGAATTAGAAAGAAGACTAGAGGATATACGGAGAACCGCTTGTATATTGTTTGATAGAAACCTTTGTCTAGCAATGGGTTATCCATTCCTCTGACCAATTGTCAATAGACCACAATTCTTATACAGAAGACTTGACTTTGTTTACGAGACAGCTACCAGAGAAGGCATGAATGCCGCAACTCAGCAGAGGCAGATCAACTACATACGAGTTCGAGGGTCTTACATAGAACCTGGTGAGCACATCCTGATGAAGATTGTATCTACTAGGGACCAACAGTAATTAGCTGATATTTGAGAACGTGACACACACATAATGAGATATTAACCATATGCGAAGATACAAGTGCATGTGGTAGTAAGGAGAATGCATTACGGGGTTTAGGAACTCTCCAAAGAAACACGCCTATACGTTCTTACCAAGACCTGGAGTCCCCCACTTTGCCGCTAAAGAAATCGGAAAGAAACTGATACCGCAAAGAAATTCGGAAGTGAAACTCTCGCAAACAGAACAAGATCGTCGGATCACTGAAAAGTCATGCATATAGAAACTCCAGACGAATATTATGAAATCGAAAAGGAAGTTAAAGAATTAGAATTGTCCTATTTTTCTTTTGAGCGGTGAGCGGTAGGACCTAGCAGCGTAACTTCAGAGCAACGCAATCAGCTGAACTCAAGCACCACAAACTGAAACATAGAGCCATTCAATGGTTCGAGAACTATTAGCTCTTCACATACCGTAAGCAATTGCTACGTCCCACACGAAACTAATGCAAGGTCAGACTTTCACGTAAATGTCGACCATCCTGTACCGCAAAACGTCAACTTGCATGGATGTATACAGGTGAGTGGCTATCATAGCTGTATTGTACCCGTAAAACTCATTTACTAATATTTCAGCACATCGTATACTTTATTTACAACTTACCAATTATCATCACGTCTTTCAAAATCATCCTCACTTATTTTTCTCTGATCATTCCTTGTAAATGCCGAATGGGGCATTTCTTGCATCAGAAGGGTGGAATGTAACAGGGCATTATTCTATACTGGTTCTTGTTCGATATCTTGTTAACCTTCTAGAGGCAGAATATCAGATTTAGAGCTAAATGAGATTATTTCCTTTAACTGTGTTTTCTTGCATAAATTGACTGCATTTTTGTTTTGTTTTGTAATGTAATGTAACAGTCGTAAGGTCGTTTTAGTTTGTGTAGTCTTCCGTTTATAATATTAAATTCACTGATCCATTGCTTCGTTGATTTATTAATTCTATCAGCCATGTAGTACTTGCCAAACAGGTGTCATCAGAGCGCTCAAATCGTACTTGCAAGGTAAATTATTGCGTGGGCCAAAGTATTGGGAGTGAAAAATAAAGATGCTACTAAGACCGATACAATGTACTTTCTGCAGAGTTGGAGAATGGCAATACGTGGTCTGCGATTTGGTTTAGTTCCGATTCTGTACAGATATGGATGCTATGTGTTTAGCCTTTGACGTTAATGGCACAATGGAAAGACTACGAACAAGAATACCTTATTTATTTTGCGGACATTGTGGTGTGATATCACCCCATTCTCCTTCCCCCAATCCACACACATCAACAGAAAGTTCATAAGGTAGAATACATACCTTTAAAATTTGTCTGTTTCCTTGGAACTGACGAAGTATGGCTGATTGATGGGATATGTCGTGTTTCTGATGTTGTCGTGTTTAATTCTGTGCTTGTTGGTGTAGTAGATGTTGAGGTATCTTTGGTAGTGTCTATAAGTACTGAAAATATTTTGATTAGGATCTCATATTTACTAGAAAGTATCTCACTCTTTGTTTGTAAATTACTTGTTCTACACGAATCCATGAAATGTAACAGAAGTGGATATAAACGATATTCAGATATAATAATAATTTAGAAGGCGCAATCTCTCGTCTTAAAAAATGTAGCAGAAATGAAAATAAAGTGTAGTTCTAGTTATATATGCAGATCCAACTTGGACATGTTGATTAAATTATCTTACCAACATTCCTTCCTGAAAGCTCAATGCATTCTGGTCTTGGAAAACCATATTGCGTAGTTTAAACATTTTTGGATTTAATGTTGTTACTTTCTTTAATGTTGGCACAAGAATTACCCACATCATTGTGACGTATTAAGAGAACAAACAATTCACAAAAGTGGGGGAGGGGTTATAGTTTAGCGGTTTAACAGATTTGCAATAGGCTATGAAATAATGAATGAACTTATGAAAATGTAAGAAATCGAAGGAAAGCAAATTTTGGCTTAGCAGCTCTCTGAAAACTATGTTTAAGCACTTTTTCTTTTATCAAACGCCTAGTTCTGATATTGATCAGCTCGACAAAGTTTTATTTTGTTACGTACAGCCTACTATAATATTAAATAGTCGGCTCGTTCTAGAACGGTTGGTTTTGGTTTATTTGGTTGTTATGGAACAGCAACACTTGAAGTTTATTGAGTGACAAGGCGTTTCCAGTTAAGTGTATTGCTTTAGAACATCACTCAGCAACCGATCCGATGACTTGATCGTGAGCGAAATAGCTAAATGTTTGGTAATCACATCAATTCTGGCACCAAAAGGAATTATATTTCTCTAGAATTGTAGCCACGATGTCTACACAACTCCAAATAAGCAGACAAAGGTACTTCAAATAGTCATATACCTCAGTCAAGCGTATTATTTTATCGTTCACACTGAAACAATAAAAAAACTTACTTTGCAAGTTTGGACACCAGAATAAACATAACGAATGGTTGTACCTGTCTGTCTGTTTTGGTCTTTTGACATAAAGATGAAAGGAGATGAAACAAATCATTGACAAGAACGCTCGTAAATGAAATTGTCATATGATACGGAAGTGATGCTTTTCTCACGTTAAACGACTACATCATTGTGACTGCATACAGTAATTTGGTAGTCTCTCCTACGGGTGGGACAAAAAGAATTAAACGATGTACCATTAGTCAAAAATTGAGGAAATTGCAATAAGGAGGTCATATTATGGAAATCTCTGGAACAGAAGCTGTATACTTAATAGATCTGTGCTCTTTTCATGTTAGTCATATATTAAACCACCATTGGAAAAGAACTTTACTAGTGCCTATCTGTCTGAGATATTCTGCTTTAATTGTACACATATATGTTGTTTTGACTTTCTTTAGATATTGATTTATCATTGTACCACGATGCTCACAGTAAGCATACTTTTCAAGCAACCAACAAATATCTGTTGTCTTCTGGTCTAATATGTTCTGGAAGCGTTTACGTCGTAATTAGACGTTAAACTAATAAATAAAATAGTTAACTGTGTTGAAAATCAGAAGAAAAGTAAAATATCACAAACTTGAACCGTTCTACATAGTTACAATTTATAAAAGATAAGCCATAACATAATGAATTATAAATTGGTGTATAGGTTACTGAAGAGGTTAGAAGAAAACAAAGTAAAGATATCAACATGTTAGTATGAGTATGGATGTGTATAAGTTATTTGGCAATTTTGTCCAAATTAGATACGGTGAACAAATTTATAAACTAACCTTTAATCAGAAAAGATAGTTTCTTTGTGAGGCGTAGATACATCAATACATCAAAATACATCAATGCATCAAACTGACAAAAAACGTTTCATACAAATTCTAAACCAACATAATAGGTGAGGAATTTGTTGATTGCGTATAACAAAACAATATGTCTGATACAGCCTTTTCGAGGTAGGTAGCGTGAAAATGTCTAGTGGTAGGTTATGTCTGGTACACATTTATCTGATACCCTTACGTCCTTTAATTTTATATGTGCTAGTTCTGAAGTCATACAGCTTACTTCTAGGTCTAAAGTTGGCTTGTAGCGGAATTATCTTAAATTCATCTTTAACACAATCCTGTTTATTTTTCTTCTTTTACAGCAATAATACACATATTATACTTTTATAATCGCCTTTGTCGTTAAACTATTTTCATTTACGACATAATTCAATTATCTGTCTCTGCAAATACATGATTTCATTTTGCACCATATTTATTTCTGAGATTGATGTAGTGTAACTTACTTTAATGTAGTACTGTCAAGCCATCATTCATGTTATGTATCCTTTCATTCTTCATACTAACTAATATCATATCTGCTTACTTTTATACTACTTGCAAATGAATTATCATTTTAACGTAGGAATATTTCTCTTCGTTAGCACATATTTTTTGCATTCGTTCTCTTGAATACATTTTCCATATGATAACAACGATCAAATCAGCATTCATCAATGTAAAGGAACCGTTTAAATGTCGTTGGTTGGCATGTTAAAAAGATGTCTCAATTCAATACGAGATTTTGATAGTTGGTTTTGAGCAAATATAACTACTCTTTATACAACTTGTAGTTTTGTTCCTGACGTAACATATAGCTGCAAATTACTGTCACTTCTTACTGTGCTTATCAGCGCGCATACTAATTTTGGACATGAATTTTGTAACCGTGTTATTTGATATTAATTGCTTCTGTAATTTTCATTAATCAGACTCATTTGAAATTAGATTTTCTGGTCCTAAATTATAATGCAAATGTGCTGGTATTTCTTAAAATAAAATTTAAATTTCAACAGCTCATTCATCATCTCTCCAAAGACATAAGGTCCTGAATCGTGTATGTTTGTAGAATTCGCCAAGTTAAGGTCTTTGATAGGCATGTGTTGAAACTTGGCTGGATCATATAAGGTATGGGTCTCTGGAAACACACAAAAATATCCTTGACCTTGAATCATTAAATAATCCATCTTTAATTACATTGTTATAATACATAATATATGCTTTAGCGCATCAATTGTTTATGACACAAACTCGTTTCTGATTCCAGAAACTATCTTCAAGAAAATAACCTCCTGCGTAACCCATGCAAATTTAACTAATTATATTGAAACTAATAGCAATGGCTAGTCCGCGTGATCTAAACTAATGTGATGAATCTAGTTAATAATAATGCAAATTCAGACACTTTGTTAATGGAGTATTTGTCTCTTCAAACTAATTGGCATTATAGCATTCGTTCTCATGTATCATCTTACTGAATGGAGTTAAATGTAAAGCAAACGAAAATGATAGTGATGTCTCGTAGGCTTGCAAATAGAAACAATCAATCGTTGTGACAGTCTTTTCAATTACTGTAAATTTGATTGAACCTCAATATTTAATAATTATCAACGCTCTTGAATTTATGGCGAGTATATAAATTATTTGATTTTGTGTAGCAAGTGACTAGTAACATTTGCAACGATATAACCTTCTACTGAGGTTACCACCCAATTCTATATGGTTTACATTGAAACATTTTATTACTACTAAGAAGTAGACGATTTCATTCCTAATTTTTGTTTTAGTTGTACCAGGCAAATATGGGTTATTCGTGCAGCTAAGACTCATCCATGAACTTTAATAGAACATAAGTAGATTTGGGCCGCAGCAAATATTTTCTTTTTCTCCCAACCTGCTACATAATTCTTTCTATAAGATATATAACAAATCTACCCCATATATGTACTGTTTCTTTGGATTTACTTTCTCGTTACAAGTAATGTCATTGTTTTCAAGAAAAACTTATTAATTTCAATATACGGTCGAACCAATGTTAGTATAAAGACTATCAATATATGCTGCAACAGCATTCGGTGTGATGAGGTTAAAGCAAATCTATGATACCTTTTTTCTGAACTATGCCGTTAAATAAAAACATATAGATTAGGAAATACGTTCAGTCGCACTTGCAAAATCATAAACAATGGGTTACCCGGCGGAAATTTCAATGGTCCATTCCGTTTTTCCAGTTTGTGAATTTTCGGAAGAATATAAAAATACCTTGGTCTTCAATTATTCCGAATCAACTAGGCGAATTCCTTTCTGTCCAAAAGGATATTATCATCTAACGTTTCAAAATCACCTCTGATTTCCAATATTAAGTAAATGTAAACTTTCTAAGTTTGGAGAATGTAGTTATTCCCATTCAAAAACTGGATCTTAGACAAATATATGGAGACATAGATATGCAGGAAAATATACCTGGTATTATCCAGACCACACCTATCCAAAACTCTCCCACTTTTGGCAAGCATATATTGGTATCGTAATGGTACGGAGTAAATCCTTGACCGAACACTAAACACTGATTACGAGCTGCCTCCCAAATTTCTTTATTTCCTGATCGGTCATAGAGACAATTGGTGCCTAGAATAGAAACGTTCATTTCGGAATTAGACAATACGGTATCATAATTTGAATCTTTGCTATTGAAGACTTTTAAAATGATCATGCCACGGTTTGAGAAATCCAGTATGTCATTGGTTGAAATGCAAACACGCATCATTAATCATGTCTTATATTCTGCAATCTACATTCTCCTCAGTTGACCTTTATATGACATTAACGTGATAGGTTACTCTAGTACTTATAATATGCATTATGAAGTTACCAACCCTATCATTATCGGACTCGCGTCATATTGCCGTCGAGTGCACTTTATATGTATGCTCCAATTAACTATTATAATCAATACACTGTACCTTTTGCGTGGCCATCGATAACCAAGCATACGACATCTCAAACATTCTTTACACATACATATCTTTGGAGTAATGGTATACTAACGGGACGTTATAAATTATCAAATGAAAGAGCAGATGAATTAAAAGTGAATGTATATTTCAAAGTAAAAGGCAAAATGCTCTATCTCAACGGTAAAAATTAAAGTAATTAAAGTAAATAAAGTAATTACCATCATAACAGATGCTCTTTTGTTTTTCGGATGTATTGCTTGTTGCATAGTGATCAAACTGAGCTTTTCCTGTACCAGATACAGACACACTAACGTAAACATGTCCAAACTCTCCGCTTATGTTGTTTTTTAACTGCAGCGTTTCTAAACATGAAATTACATACATGAGAATATAAACATAATACATCCTATTGTTGTTCTGGTTATGCGTTAATTTAGCGGATTCTGCAGAACAAACTAGAGTAATATTTAATAAACCAAACTAAAATGGGAATAAAAAAATTTCCCTTATTTGTCTTTTACGCGAGACTTTATTTTAACTTGTGCAAAATACTTTCATGCATTATTAATTGGACCATAATTAAGTCTCTTGCCAGCTTTCCATGTGTTGAGTAATAAGTGTTACTATCGGAAATTTTATTCCAATTTTGCCGTAATTGCTGAGCTACTGACAAATTTATTGAGCAAGAAAACCAAGTTTTATTTGGTCTGAAAAATGTCAGGAGGCTTTTGATAAGTTAAAGACCATACTTAAGAGAGTACCAGTTCTTACAGCTCCAAATATCGGTCAAACATTCAAACTGTCTGTTCATTCAAGTGATGTTGTGGTTGGAGCAGTATTGATTCAAGAAGACAAAAATGGTGTTGATCATCCAGTGTGCTATTTTTCTAAGAAATTATATAAGCTCCAGATAAATTATTCCACAATCGAGAAGGAATGTTTGGCTTTGATACTGGCATTACAACACTTTGAAGGTTACATTAGCTCAGCTCTTTCTCCGTTTATTGTGTTTAGTGATCACAACCCCCTTTCTGTCATAGGCAAGATGATAAACAAAAATCAAAGATTATTAATGTGTAATTTGTAGCTACAGGAATATAATATTGACATCAGGTTCATCAAAGGAAAAGACAATTTAATAGCAGATGCACTTTCACGTGTATAGAAATATATTGTTTCATGTATGCTTTGTGCCATTCATAAGATTTCATCTTACGTTTTTTACCACATGAGTATTTGCCCTATAGTAAAAAGAAAGATTATTGTATAAATCATTATTTTTCTTTATGAGAGGAAGTGTTTTATATATATATATATATATATATATATATATATATATATATATATATATACTTGTATATATATATACTCTATATATATATATATATATATATATATATATATATATTTAATTGTTGTCTGTTAATTTTAAATTTTGTTATTCCATTACATGCTATTGTAATGTAACATTGTTTACTAGACTTGACCTTGTCCAGCATTGAGTTCAGTTCTGTTTGACCTGATTAACGTTTTAGTTTTTTATTTCATTGATGTAAACAACTAACAATAGCTTCGTTATCCTTTATGGGTATGAGTTGATTGACCACATTATTATTCAGGTGAACATGTTGATTTGGGCCAGGGTTTGGGGGATTCCAAAGTGAATTTTATAAGGTATTATGTTTTAAATGAACAAGGCTCATTAAATTATGCGAGACGGTTATTTTCCATTAGGGATTGGTTGTTTTTAGAAACTGTTAATTGTGGCTTTGAGGTCAAGTAGAGAACTATATCATCTTGTGATTCTGAGGATTTTACCAGTCGTGCTTTAACATCTAGCACTTTGGGTTGTACTATGTTGTGTCCAGTTTTGGATGAATTTTACTTTCTTCAAATTATTGAATTCAAGTCATCATTTTCTCTGGAAATTCGAAAGTGCTGTGACAAAATTCTTGGATAAAGAAATTCATTGGAATTTATACTGAATGTAAACCTGGAATAATATTTCTGTGATTCAACAAGAGACTCTTGACACCTCAGTACGACGCAGGCTATAACAGACACGTCATCGCCTTCAATTTTGGATCTGTTTGGGACTTGAACTGAGTTTAATTCAGGATCTTTTATTACTAGGAATTGTGTTTCAATTCTCAAATCAGTTTTGGATTTAATTCGTAAAACCGTAAGTTCTTTCTTCTTGTTTTTCACTTTGTATTCTAGGGAAATAACTTATTTGCTAAATTTTACAAAACTTGTTGTCTTCACTCTTTTCTGTTACTTATTTTAGAGCATAGACACGTAACAACTGAAATGAGCCATAATTTTATCAGTGTTAGCTCATAAATAAATTATAATCCAAATGTTATTTTCATCTATCAATACTTTTGCATGTTTATTACCTTTTTGATAAACATATATCGTGTTTATTGAACCACAAGGCAGATTCCCTATTTCCCCACGACAAGGATAATTGCAGTAGTCTCTCTCAATCGCATAACTCGAAACCACTGGCTTAGCATCACACAAACAAAATATATCCTAGACAGAAAACAAGGTTAAACAACAGGGTAAAAACTTCATATATGTAAATCAATATAAGTATCCAGATGAATTTGTAATATGAGGTGACTTTATATCAATGATATTGCAAACGATAGATACAAATATGAAACCTCTACTACTAGATACCAGAGCACATATATTTTAGCATGTCACACAATCGTTTTAATTGTTTTTAAAGATCGGTCTTGTTCAATGATCCTGTGCTGGTAAAGGCAAAACATGTAAATATTATACTCTAACACTTTGAAAATTGGTCGAGCAAACAAAAGAACAGAATATTCTTTATTTAGAAATACAAGGGTTTTATATATAGATGGATCATTCAGTCTTAAGAGGATTACAGGTGCGTCCAGAAAATAACATTCTTTTGCCTTGAACACATGAGCATATTAAATTACATTAAATTTTAAGACCATAGACACATGACGACTTTAGTTGAGGTAATCGACAATAAAAGATAAATATTTCGATACGATGTGACGTTGAGATCTGTTCATATAATGTACGTCCTACCTGTAAACCTATATATGTTGAATTTGGACATACTCCAAAACAATGCCTTGGACCATTATTTTCAGCTAGGGTATGGTTATCTGTGACTCCAGATATATTTCTATAGCAACCTTGACAGAACAAAATATTTAATATAGTTAATTGTATGTATAGAAATAGTGCTTGAATACTGAATTTCTATTCAAACTGTTATTTTTCAATACATTTAAAGATCAAATCTGTTAATTGCTTTAAGCCTTGATTAGAAAGACAAAATACAAAATTACGATATGATGCTAAGGCTGATTTTCAGAAAGATAATGTACGTATTTACCATATTCAGCTACATATACCAGAAAATGTGGTGGTTTTGCAACTAATTCCGCTTACAAGAGAGATACTAAAACGTGGTGACATTACTGGTGACGTATGATAATCCAAACGCGTGGTATATTTTCTAGGAAAATAACTTATCTTTATAAAAAACACTAACTCCCAAAGGCACTTACAAAGTCACAAGATCAACTGTTTGATCTCCTTATACAGTATGCCTGTTCATCGTATGTCGTGAACGTGTGTGCTCTATGTTAACAGTCTGTAATGATTCTTCACTGGTAAGCTGACTTGGTGTATGACATTATTAATGCCTGTGTTCACGCAAACTTAGTGATTCAGCGTTTGTAAATAACATTGTCAATCATTCACTAGAACTATTTAAGGTTCATGTTCAAGGTCTATACAGTCTTACATCAGCCAATAGCTGGCACATATAATGGAAATAATGGGTAATCATATAATGTTTTCTTGTTTGGTTCTGGTATTTGAACGTCAGTGAAAACACAGAAGATACAAATGTAACAATTTTGTTAGGATTCGTGTTGAGGAACTTTATTATACTTTTGTTATTTTTAATATTAAACATTTTTGAATGAAGCTGTCGTTCCAAGCTTCAAAGATATGCAACATCTGGCTTCTTATTCAGCAATGCACTGTTTCTGAGATATTAATAATACGGCATAAATCGATCAGCAAGTTAAAAGTATCAATACTTTCAATGTTTCTCTAAATACTAAATTTTAATTACATAGATATTAGAGTAAAATAGAAGACTGAGGAAGAATCTTTTGACACTTTGTACTCAATAATTTTATAATACACGAAGTATGTGGCAAATTGATCAAGATTCATATTGCACATAATTGATAATTACTCTACATATAACTTCCTAACTTTAAAAGTCTTTATGACATTTACAAATTATCATTATCTTTTTTCCCTATATAACTGCAAACAGAGATTGTATAGCTTGTTATTCAAGACGAACGACATTATAAACTTAACATCGAGTTTAGATTTCTTCAGTTGTCAAATACATCATATTATATTGCTCATACACATAAATTTTATATCGTAAATAAAGTACATGAACAGCTTTGAATAAAACCTTGGGACTCTCTTTTGATTCAATATGCAGGATTCCTATTTTGAAACAAACTACCTGAATAAAAGGTTGAAAATTCAAGAGAAATAATTTCAATTAGATTGCATCTTTTTCAGTTCGTCTCCATTATGTGTCGCTTATGCCAGGAAGTGCAAACTGTATAATATAGTACAATCTTTGCGAATAAGTGCCAGGAAAAGCAATACACTTGGGTTAATAGCATGGATGTCATAAGATAAGCTCTCTACGGCACTGAGGCGAATTTTCTGTTATCTTTATGGAACTATATGAATTAACAGTTGACGGATCTGTGAGGGAGACATTCCCAAAAACAATTCTTGTGAACTGGGAGAAATACTGCATTGATGAGCTACTTTAGGGTTCTTTTTGTGCAATCTATATACAAATATATTTCATGCGAGTATTACTCAAGGGATAATGTATGCATAGCTTGTGCATTTAAATTGAACAATCAGCATGTTTAACTTCAACTTTTATTGACAACTATGCTTTTTACTGCTTATATGCATGAAAAGGCTTTCGTTGAATGTTAATGACCAAATTCAAAGTTCCATTTTCGCGAGCGATTATAAAGGAAGATTTTATTTTCCCTCGTTTAAAAGTTCATCCTGTTGTTTTATTATTCAAGACGCGTAACTCTAACAGACGTTGAGATATGAAAATGTCCTTTTCAGTAAACACATTGTGTACCTCGCAAATAATCATCTTGCCTGTCTAGAATGTTATTTAATTCCGTCACTGTGCACGATATTTAAAAAATGAATGTATAAAATCTTTGTCCCGGACTTTAAATAGGTCTCAACCATGTTTATAATTAGCTCCCTTTCTACACGATATCATCAAAAGCAGCAAAACAATTTGCAATGTCTTGTAGATTATCAGGCACTTCTCATTTTATGCTTTGTGCTACCTATGTATCTAGGTGACCAACTATTTTATATCGTTATTCTATCCCTATTATTTATGATAACAGGAAAATTTATAAAAATAAAGAAAAATCCTGAATATCTATTTCGTCTAATGGCACAAATAATACCCAGGAGGGAGAACAATCCAAGCACTTTTGAAATTGGTAGAACATTTTCTAGATATATGTTCACATATTTATATAAAGCAGGCAAAAGTGTAATATAACTAGACAAATAATTCATAGATAACACATTATAAACATAAAGCAGTATAGTACATAACTCAAGAATGCTGTTCCACTCCTTCGTTTACTTCAATGTCTTTTCAGTACATAGAAATGAAAGCAAAAATGTTACGCAAATTTAAGAACTCTCAAATTTATTAAGAAGTTGCTGATAAAAAAAGCATACTCAAAAGAGCACTCACACCAGTCATAAGGCTTGATGGAAGCATTTGATTATCATCGCATGTTTTGTAACCAGAATTAAATATTGATAACTGATAAAAGGAATGATGCAGCCTTCACTATAGCAACTGCTTGTGAGAATTTAATAGGCACATATATATTAGAAATACGCAGCCGTATTGTACATACCTTCTAGTGAGATCCATATTGCCCAGGTACCATTATCTAATGAAACACAAGAAGATAAATCAGATTTCTTGCCAAGGCAGTGTAATCGCACTGATTTGTTCAGAGCATATCAAAGTGAATCAATTCATTACAGGTTTAGTTTTCCCTGATAAGAAATATTTCAGCATTGAATTTCGTAATCAATTTACATGAAAAGTATTTATAGAAAGAATGTAATTAACAATTCATACTAATCCAGATGTAGCTTGTACGTCTTAAGTCTATTTCATCATTGAATTTGTTCCGCCGATTATACTTGATATAAAGGTCTCTAAAAGTAAGTCTAGACATGATCGTTAATGCTACAAAAGTGAAGAGGTAATCCAGACTGGTGTGCATCATCTTCTATGAAAGAACTGCACCATATTTAAGGGGAAGGTTTTATATTTCGTAGATATAATACCACTACGTGAATATGGTTATATTTATGTATAAGTTGCAAGGTAAGAAATGGGACTACAAAGTAATCCAAGAATATGGAAATCACCATTTAATTTAGATTGGATATTTTATTGCTTCAGGTTGTAGATCGTATACAAAATGTTTCAAGCATACTGTTTAGCATAATCATTACGCCAGCGACAATAAGGTTGAATATGTGCATTTTTCCTTCAGATTGTCATACAGTAATAGTCACTTGTTGCAGAAACACTTTCATAGATCTGAAAAAGAGAACGATATGTGTGTAACGTTTATGATGGTAAAGGAATAAAGATTCCATTTAGAAATTTTATATAACGCAGCTTGTGATTGCTTTTCCTAACTTATCATGGACAGGTAGCAAACAGAGACATATTCCGATATAATTCACTAGTTATAATCAACAAGCTTAAAATATGTCAACAACAAACTGAAACCAAAGTGTTGTATCCATTGTACTATCCAAATGTTTGCTTATATATAGAGGATCTATAATGAGTAAGTATATAATATGAGGTTTATGAACCGAGTTCAATAATGTTCAGATTTTGAGAATCTTGGCTCTCAACAACTGTACATTATTCAACGAGTTTCATATCTGTAATATCAAATCATTACCAATCTGAGGTTCTTTTTATCACAGATTTTATTGTACTGGAGCAGAAAATTTTATACGAACAAAATAGTCCTTCAACACAGAATGCTCAATACGTGTGGTGTCACATTGTTCGATATGGTACCGTTTATGGTACAATGGATGAGCCATGTTTACATTAAAGTGTCAGTCACACAATTAAACATTCAGTTGTTGATATTCATGTGAAAGGATGATCATTGGATGCAGAACTCCCCATATTTACTGTAATGCATTTGTGACCGGATATTTGCATTATTTGATTTGGAAGAGTACTGAAGAATGCACAACACATACCAATTTTATTTAGAGTCGAAATTGCATTGCATATTTACCACGTAAGTATGCTGCGGTTTGCTAAAGTTCTGTCAGTAGGGAGACCAGTTTATATCCACATGCTTCACTGAACAGAGGTTCGTTTATTTACTGCAGTAAGTTAACATTTAAACCACTTTTGCATACAGGCTGAGTTACGTGTTACAGGTATAAAGTCCATCACAATCCCCACACCCTCTGTCAACCGACCAGTACCCTTAGTTATGCTTGTGATTGTTGTTCTTGTATTGGGGCTCTAAGCCTTTTGTAAATAGCATGATCTCCTAAACTTGGACAAACGGGTGCATTTTTTTCTGACAGACGTGACCGTTTTCCTTCATTCACCGTCCGGAATTGAGTTGGAAATTGGCTTCCAAACTGTTTATAATAACAGTGAAAAGTTTTATTCAATAACACTGAGTGCAAATAGAAACCTTTGTGCCATTGGCATGATATTGACGAAAATGTATGCTCTGGAAAAAGGAAACTTTGTATCAGAACAAGTTATTATGAAATAATGTAAATCCCACCTGCTCGCGTTACGTGTTGGCCCGGATATTCAGCCATGTCTTAAATATGGGATCGGGTTCAAATCGCATAACCAGCATGCCAACCATGTGGATCTGTTTCCGAGTATTATCAAAAGGGGCTAGATTTTCCAACAGGATCATCATGGAAAAAGCCAAGGCGCCCGTTAGGGAGAAAGGGCAATGATTTTGTCAAAGAAAAAGGCAACGATATTATCAAGGATCAAAGAGAGTGTTCTTTATAAAAATACGTTCACTGATAAATAAGCAGTTAGACAATGTTTACCTCTTATAATACAGGGATGCTGACTGTAAATCAACTGAGGCAAGTTATGCGACAGAGCTTAATAATGACACCAAGCAGTATTACAAAGAGGTGTATATTTGAAGTTTTAGGACCCGCAGATGAGCCACGCCCGCATGTGGATGTAAACAACTCAACATGAGGAACGGCTGCTTACAACAGCACATATATATCAGCTCAAACGAACCGCGTAAGAACGTAGTCTACAGATTTTCAGAGGTGCAATAAATGTTAACATTTTTCGCTATTGGGACTCGCGTCGCCGTATTGCATGAACTATTGCTGTTGTACATGGTTCTAAAATAATCAAAGTTCCAGAACTCAAGTTGGACAAACTCTCACACGATCTTCAAGATTACAGGGTAATCATCTCCAACGTACATAATGCAAGGAGAGACGCTGCGAAAAGTCTTTCAAAAATACGTTTTGGAATTATGGACACTGCAGTACGTTTGCGAAACAGTGCAACCAGTTCGGATTCTAGGTGACCATGCTTCTGCACGTGGAGTTAACGATGTATGTTTATTTAAGCAAAGGATGTTGTGCACTATTTATAACATCACAGCATTT
>JAECUM010054362.1:0-31221 GCA_016617855.1 Megalonaias nervosa
GGTGCCAGATCCTGTCAGTTACTGACATGGTGTGATGGCCAAGCTGGACCAGTAGTTGATACACCATCAACAAAGATGAAGCCCAGTACTGGCTCTGGGGTGGGGGGATCTTTTCCAGAATAACCAGTACTGGACTCGGGCAAAAGGCATGAAACCAGCTGTGGACCACACCAGTCCTGCACAACCTAGACTTACACATTCATTGCTATATTATTTATTCATTGCTATATTATTTGAGCATGCTTCCTAACTGACATCTTTGAAGCTGTAGGGGAGCCCCGAGTGGCCGAGTGGTCTAAAGCGCTCTCCATTATGGATCACTGCCATCTCATCTCTGTCTGCATGGGTTCGAGTCTCGGATTCGGTGAATGTGGATATGTGAGAAAGCTTGCCAGTAGCTTCTCGTGGGTCAGTGGTTCTTTCTGGGTATTTCCCGGTTTCTTCCTCCACCATTAATACTGGCCGCCATGTATAGCTTATCATGTGCTGAAAAATGGCGTTAAGCCCTACAACAACAACAACAACAACAAAGCTGTAGGATGGAGGTCAGAGATGGCATTCTTAGCTGCTTTCCTTAAAGCCCTTTCATCTTAAAGGGCTCAGTTTAACCTAGTGGGACCTATACCAGCATTAAGAAGGCTACAGTCAAGTTCCCATATCATGCAGCAGTCTTATACCATGTGGGATGCCTCAACAGGGTGTGAATATCTTTTCTCTAAACCTCATCACATGCTAGCCCAGGGCTGTATCTCACACAAAACTCAAAGCTAGTTTGCTTACTTCAAAAGACTAGTGACTAGGCCAACTCCGGTGTAAGTGGACACAACAACCTAATGGATTATGATCAGGCAACATATTTGAAAAAGAAACAAAATTTTTAGAGGAAAATGATTCTTTGTTAATTCTTATGTGATCATAATACAGACACACACTCCAAAGCCCTTCCAGTATATACATCCCTGAAAGAGCATGCACATCTGCTCCAGTAGTAACTTTTGATTAGCATGATTTGACACCATCCCACTTACTTTTGTCTTATTTCCACATTGTCAAGCAGATGGCTGTTAGCAAGTCTGTTGCTGATACAAGCCACAAGGATGTAGTAGATGTCTTTTTTGTTCAGGAAGGCTGGATTTGTGAGGTAGTATATATGTCCTTTTTAGTTTTGGACAGCTAAATTTGCAGAGCAGTGGATGGACTTTTTAGTTTGGGACAGCAAGATTTGCAGAGCAGTGGATGCCCTTTTTAGCTTAGGACAGCTAGATTTGAAAGGCAGTAGATGTCTTTTTTGGAAGGGCTAGATTTGCAAGAAAGTGGATGCCCGTTTTAGTTTGGGACAACTTGATTTGCAGGACAGAGGATGTCTATTTTAATTTGGGACAGCTATGTTTGCAAGGCAGTGGATGTATTTTCCAGTTTGGGATAGAGATGTTTGCAAGGTAGTGGATATTGCTTTAGTTTGGGACTACTAAATTTGCATGGCAGTGAATGTATTTTTTAGTTTGGGACAGCTAGATTTGCAAGGTGGTGGATGTCTTTTAGTTCAGGATGACTTAATTTCCAAGGCAGTACATAATGTGTTTTTGTTTGGGACAACTAGATTTGCAAAGCAATGAATGTCTTTTATAATTGGGACAGCTAGATTTGCAAGGTAATGGATGTCTTTAAGTTTGGGATGGCTGGATTTACAATGCAGTGGATGTCTATTTTACTTTGGGAGAGCTTTGTTTGCAAGGCAATGGATGAACTCTTATTATCATAATTAGGTAAGTAGTATTTTTGAAGAAATGTATTTTATTCTAAGATTGATTTCTAACTTAGTCTACTTTTAAGTAAATAGGTAAAAATTACAGTACAATCTTTAAAAGAACGTTTCAACAGGTATCTCACTTATTCACTTAATTGAACTATTCTTTGCTTCTTGCTTACTAATTAGTTTTTTTTATGTCTTTGAAATTAAGAATTTTCTCACAAAACTGTGATTATATACTTCAATAGTAACAGAGAATATCTGCTGAGAATTTTAGAATTTTTTTAATTCAGCCAGATAAGTGGGTACTTATTATATTGGCAGATAGGTTTGATATGGGAATTAAGTCATTGAGGACATAAGCAGGATAAAGGTGATTCGCAACCTAATTAGTCAGCAGTTCTTAATGATTACAGTAGCTGATTTTCAGTTCATTAGGTCAACATAGTAACTGTCATGTGGCTTACATCAAATTAATAAGCAGTTCATTGGAATTACAGATAAGCAAGTACTATAGTTCATTGTTTTCCTTAGGTTAACACAACAACTGTTGTTGATTGACAGTTTTTACTTGGTCATCATAGCAACTGTCATATGGGACACAATGTAATTAGTCAGCAGTTCATTGCAATTACTGACAAGCAGTAATTGATTTAGAGAGTTTTCACAAGGTCATTAATTGGGTTTAGTATTTTGTTGAGTTCCTTGCATCTTTTCCTCTTCTTTCTGTCCCAGTGCCTGGTATTATAAAATTTGTTTTAATGTATCCATCAGGAGGAGTCTTAAGAGAGGTTTACTTTAATTTAATTTTATACCAGTTTAGAATTATCAACACTAACATTTTATTGCAGAGTAAAGCTTTAATCTTAGGTTGATATCCTAGGTACAGTATTTTGCAACATCAGCCAAATATCGAACAGTTTTTATAGAAGGCAAATTTTTGGGGGTCTCTTTGAAATGCAAAATATTAAAAAAGACAAACATCTGTATTAAATTTGTATAAACTTTGACCCACTTAAATGAATCCTTCTATTAATGTTATTATATGCATTTATACACGTGGTCTGATTTATGCAATATGAAATATACCACTGTATCATTTTACTGAAATACTTTAATAATATGTAATGTTACATAAGGTTTCATATCTAAAAAAATCACTGAATCTGTTGTTGTCAGTTTTGTACTTCAGGCCTGTTGATGAGAATTGAGTTGCACAAAAATCAAAATGTATACTGGAAAGAAAACAAAACAAAGTGAAACCACTCCATACTTGCATTCAGTTGAGTCATCTGCAAATTGCACTGACCCAGATCTGTTGTTGCATAATGTGCCGGCAGATCTGGATCTGTGCAGTTTGTTAGGAGTAATCAGTAGAAAAAATAACATAGACCCTGATCTGCTTATGTATGATGCAACGGCGGGTAAGGGCCTTTATTGTTTGCAGTTGGACTCGACTTATAAAAGCAAGTATATATGATACTGTTTTCAGGGCGAGGGTCCAACTGGTGCTTTACTCTGTAGCCATCCAGGAATTGCCAAAATAAGCTTTACAGGTAGTGTTCCAAGCGGAAGCAGGGTAATGGAGGCATGTGCTAAGGTGAGGATAGGTAATGGTGACCTTTTAATGTATTAGTAAGCGAAGCTATGTCATTAATTTTAGGATTTCTATTCCCTCGTTAAATCTTTAATTAATAAATATAGCATTTCACATGATAGATTTGATGTGGAAAATCTCATTGAATGGTCATTTTTTGACAGGAAGAGAGTATTGTTTTGTTCCCTATCTTTCTGTGAAAAAGCAGGTAAATATAATTTTTACATTTCCCTCTGTTTGTCCTTTGTTCCAGCCCACACACTTTCTATTCCACAGTCACTTTTATATCAATTACAATAAATTTAATTCTCTTGGTTGCAAAGTTCTAAATACACCACTCCCTCGATAACTCATGCACAGCGGGGTCCAAAAACATAGACCGCGCTAAAAGCAAGGGTGCGAGTTATCAAGGGACCTCCATGACAATATGAAATGATGCCATCCTTGCTGGCCATTGAGAAAACCACGAGGTGGGGAGGCAAACTGGTCTGTTTAATGGCTGAATACTCGTTTTAAAATTGCATTGGGAATAATTGTTAATAAAGCGCTTTTCTAACTAAGTTATTTGTTTTTGTGTAAAAATGACCTTTATTCTCAAGATGCCCAACCGCTGAGAGACCATTCACATAATTCCAACTGGTTTCAACAACCGTAAAGTGTACGCGAAAACATTGTGTATTACATTACTGCTTTATGTTGTTGAGTAGTCTGGTTCCCTGAACTGTATATTCCCTGCTTTGCTCTCTACTATAATGGAATACAGTGCAATACTAAGCAGGGCAGCAGACTAGTTTTTGATTCAAATTAACAATCAAACAAAATTCTTTTTATTGAAAAAAAAAAATAGAACATTTAGTTCGTGAAATAGCCATCATCATTGACAGTCAGTTTGTTTATTGTTCTATTAGTAAAATATTGATGCCATGGTTTCATTGCAAGTAATAGTGAAATTTCTTCTCATCCATGAGGAAATCTCCGAGTACCAATTCAATAATTACAAATTAATTGCAAACTCTGAAACTAGCTTCTCATTAATAAAACGTATCTGTAAAACAGAATTTTATGTCATCAGGTATTCACTCGGTTTTATTGCTATCTTTGGTCACATTTGTGAATGAATATGCTAATTTAAGGTAGTTTAATTAGATTATGTTTATCCCAAAAAATTGTAACAGTGTTCGATTGATCACTTGAAATGATAGCTCTTACACAGGTTGGATTTGCATGCCTTTTAACGTTTCATTTATTCCACCCCCTTTATTTGATACAAAAGTCTAATTAATGTGGTAATACAAGGAGGTTAGCTTGAAATTCAGTGCAGCAATACAACAAATACTAATGCAAATTAGGTATCAAAACACCGCAGGCACTTAATTAGGTTCTCAGAGAGATGCTTATGGACATAGCTGTTACAGTAGATTGACATAGTTCATGTTTGAATACAACAGGGCACATTGTATATATGATCATTACACTTAAACTGAACTAAAAGATGTAGCTAAAACATGCATTTTGCTTGCTAAAAAACTTGTTTAATTGGTATTTATTTAATATAGTGCTTCCTCAAGTAAGTGTTAGTGACATTCATTGATTAAAACTTTTTTGCATTCTGTTATTTACGGTGTACCGTATTTCATGTAATTTTTCATACATGAACAAATAATTATTAATTTCTGTGTACCAAAAATTATATGTAAAATAAATAATTTATTATCATTTTGTGGTACTGACCGTGTATGAAAAATAAAGGGATCGTACCTGAACAAATTCTACAGAACACATGCTACTTGACGACCTAATGGTTCAAATGTACAAAGTACATGTATATTTTCTGTCTCATTCTGCTCTCAACTCAAGAATCTAATTACAATAAAAATAAAAGCACTCAAAATAGTTTTTGTTGTTATTTAGTGAACGAGAGAGAGAGAGGATTATGTCTCAGTGTACAAGCTCGTCTGCATTTAGAGCATATTTGTGTACTTGTTTATGTTGTGTAATTTTGGCAAAATGATTAAGATGGTTTGAACATGTATTAGTTATGGGTATTATTTATTGGTAAATTGTACGCAGCGAATTGAGTCCACATTGTCAAGAAATTAAGTGCAACTTGTATTTTTACAGCAACAATAATCTCATTATCAAATCGCAATTAAAATAATAAAGAGCCTGAAATCATGCTTTAGTTAACGCATGTGAGCGTGTGTGAGAGAGAGAGAGAGAGAGAGAGAGAGAGATGAAACAAAATTTTGTCAGTGTACAAGACTGTATTTATTCAGGGCAGTTTTTATGTGTAGCTTTTGCAAAGAGAAAAAAAGACTTCAGTTACCTGACAGTTGTGATAATCCTCATGTATTACGACCCTACTATGTTCCGTTATCAATAAACACTGCTAAATGAACAATTCATTCTTGTTTTAATTACGATATACATCATAACAACAACCACATGGCTATGCAGTGTTATTTACATGGTAATTAAACATGCTTAGCGCTTTGGTTATTCCACTTGAAACCAGATTGAGGGCAAGAATCAACAGAGGAGGTCACATCAGTGAGGCTGCCAATAGGGAAATGAGGCTCTCTTTAGGTGAAGTGAAAATCTGTCAATGTGCTATTGAAGCTGTTGTCAATACAGGAGATGTTATAAGGACAAGCGATCATATGCATTACTTTTTATTTGAACTCGCCAATAAAGATAACAATAGAGGGGTATATCGTTGAATAGATTTGCAATAAAATGTTAATTATATCCAAGTCAAAACAGTTCAAGCACTTAAAAGATAGTATATGTATATATACGAATTGATTTAACGGAGTTCGTGACTTTCAAATTTACGATAGAAAATGACAGTGGTTTTCATATTTTATGTTTGTATGACTATAATGAAACAATAAGACTAGTTGACCAATGGTCTGTGGTCATCACTTTAGCATGTACTGAGATGTAATTTTTTTTTGGATAAGAAAACATCAACAGGCTTCCGAACTCTTTTTAAAATGCATGTGGTGTTTTGTTACGGTGACTGACTTAATAAGGAGAACTAATTAATGATAATAATTAAAAAGGTATGTTCTGTGAAGTCCTTTCTCCATTTGTTAATAAACACCAGTAGATATTGTAATGACAGTAAGAGAGCTTATGCAGCAATCATTGTATTTTCTCACCAACAATTAATTATTAAATTTTGCAAAAACAAAATGGTAATATGGTATTTTCGATTTCTTTTGCAAACTTAAATCTTCTTAGTAGAAATTTTACGTCCAATAATTTAATGGATTTTTCAAAAATTACAAAGTGATATGTACGAAAAATTATGAAACATTTAAATAATTATTATTTTGATAACTGGATTGTGTATGAAAAATTAAAGGGTATGAAAAAAATAGATGAAATGCGGGTGGTGCCAAGAATGTTGTTTGGAAAGAAATTTTAACAAAATTCATGTCATCATATTAAAAACTGATAATTTCATAATGTTGATTCAAATTTCCAATCAATATCAACCGTTTTTTATAACAAAACAAGCAATATATCAAGGTTTCAGTTACCAATTTTGACACAATTTTCTTCATGTTCAACAAATAGAGGTCCAATTTTTGGTACTTTCTAGTTTTAAAAAAAAATGGGATCCATGACGGACTCCGCGTTATAAGTGGGATCGTGAGTTACCAGGGCGCCAGTTATCAAGGGAGAGGTGTATAATTAAGGTAGGGTATTTTGCATGCCACATTTGTGGTCCTCTCTTGAAGATCAAGGTCAGAGGTCAGCATTGTTAGATTCTCATTCCAGAATTTTAACTTTGTACATGTATGTTTTTTTGCAAGTAGATGGCTAAGGTATCACAGTGCTGGCCATTTCTTCGAGGTTAAAATGGTCACAGATCAAGTACCAACATATTGTATTTCCGCAACATGTTAGGCAGTGACACAAATTCACCAAATTAATATAATAATAAAAAGAAAAAGTTTTAAAGAAAGTTGATAAATCATGTTTTAAGCTAATAAATTTAGATGAAATTGAATGCTGATAAAACCATATAACTTTTAATTTAAAATGTTTTCTTTTTTTACTTGGCATAATTGCTGATGATGTCAGAATGTTATTAATCCGACACAAAAGATCCATTTGTTAATTATTGGAAATTTCAGAGCCATTTGGTTTAGTTTCCTTTTCTTAAGTTGGAATTCATGTATAAAACCCTTTTTATTGTTTAACCTTTCTATTATGCAATTGGCCACGTGAATATATTGATATACTTCAGGGCATAAAACATCTGACCTTGGAGCTTGGAGGAAAATCACCATTGATTATATTCGCAGATTCCAATCTGGATAACGCTGTCACTGGAGCCATGCTTGCTAATTTTCTATCACAGGGTCAGGTAATTTTAAATGATGCAGAGCACATGACTTTCTTGTTATTATACCCTGCATCATAGAAGGGGGAATATAGTAATCTGGTGTCCATCCATCTATCTGTCTTTCTATCCCTCACTCTGGCTCTTGTTTAGCACACATGGTGCCATGGTTTGTGATGGATTGCCATGAAACTTTGTAAATGCAATGGTCATCACCTTAAGATGCAAACTTGGATAAATCACTTTACTCCTACAAATGCTTTAAGATTTATTGCCCTTTTTGTCATGTGACTTAAGGCAGACTGTATGATGCAATCTTGTTAGTGCATCTAGCCGCAAAGTATTTGATGGATTGCCATGAAATGTAAATATTTTGGTCATGACCTGAGGATGCACATATTTAAGAGTTTAATGTTTTTTTTCTGCCTCTATAATGGGTAAACTGTCTGTTGCCAAATCACACAGGAGATAATATGCATGTGTGGTATGATTTTGGATTTTTAACTTAGCTTTAAAAAATGTTCAGTCATATTGCTACGATGTCTGCAGTGTGGTAGTTTATTGTGATGTCTAGCATTGGAGCATAATGCCACAGACATGTAGCATGAATTTCCACCAAGTCACATTATCCTGACACCAGGCTGACCAGTCCTAACACTAACCTCTTAATGCTGAGCACCAAGCGAGGCCGCTGTTAGTACCATTTTTTTTATAAGTCTTTGGTATGACTCGGCCGAGGATTGAACCTGCAACCTCCCGCATCTGAGGCGGCCATCAAAATATGAACTTTGTTCTGTTGTGAATCAACAAAAACAAAATGCAGTGACATAATACACAATTCACATACACATGGGTGGGACATCATGCTACATGTCTGTGGCATGATGTCCCAGTGCTAGACATCACTATAAACTGCCACATTGTAGACATCGTTGCAATATGACTGAAAAATTGTCAAAGCTACTTTAAAAATCCAAATCACACACACACACATATTTTGATGGATTACCACAAAACTTGTTCATGGTATGGAAATGCACATATTAAAAACTCTGTTTATGTTCGAGTTATTGCCCTTTGTGTCTCGTACCTTAATACAATAAAAGACAGTCTTGATACCACAATAGTCCATCAGTTTTTGATGGATTGCCATGAAACTTGGTAAATATTCTTTTCATTTTCTGAAGATGCATGCTTCAACAACTTGCTTCAATCCCACAATTTTCAAAAGACACATTTTGTTTTGTAGCTTATATTGCATAAAAATGCAATCTTGTTTGAACAAAAGTCCCACAGCTTCTTTTGCAGTTTTGAATGGATTGCTGTGAAACTTGGTACATATTATGGTAATCATCTAAATATTGACAAATCTTATTGCCCCTTTCTTAGTAACAGCTAGATGCAGTGTATAACAGAATTTTGTCAATGCATCTACACTTGCATTTTTATTGGATTGCTGTGAAACTTTGTAGTTATCTGGTGACCAGTCATTAGGCTCACAGTATTTTCAGTTGAGTTATGGATGGGATGTTGAAGGGGTTGGGGTATATTTACATGGGCGATGCAGGAGGTCGTGGGTTTGAACCCCAACGGTATCATACCAAAGACTTATAAAAATGGTACTAACGGCTGCCTTGCTAGGTGCTCAGCATTAAGAGGTTAGTGTTAGGACTGATTGGCCTGGTGTCAGGATAATGTGACGGAGGGGGACATCAATCTACATGTCTGCATCATGAATCCCCAGTGCTGGACATGATTATGAACTGCCACACTGCAGACATCATAGCGATAGGACTGAAAATTTTTTAAAGCTACATTTAATATTCAGATCACACACACACACACACACACACACACACACACACACACACACACACACACACATATTTACATGAGCAAATTGTGTCTTGTTAGACGTGTGGTTTTTCTTTATGCTATCTTTATTCCTTCCAGATTTATGATGGGAAAGAAAAAAACGAAAAGAAAATATTTAAGATCTTCAACAAGTACAAACAATTTTAAGTATTCTAGATGGCTTGGGTGTTTATTTACAGTGAAATCTTGAGATCGGAAACCCTTTAGACCTATTTAATTTTTTTGGTTTCAGTGGTCTAAAACCCCTTTGGACCAAACTATTGGTTTCAGGAGTTTGAATACACTGACACTTCAAGATCAAAAACCCTTCGGACCAAACTACTATTTTTTTTCAGGTGTTTTTAGTTTATGGAGCTAATAAGATACAGAAAATGAAACTATTTAGTTTCAGGCAGATTTAAGTTTTGGTCTTGAAGGATGTCGGTGTATATAGATTTTTTGAGGCAGAGGAAACTAGAGTGTCTTGAGGAACCTTTATTCTTGCACATAACAAAATCAGGGATCCAACATAAGGCCAGTGAGGTCAAAAGCATGAGTGCTACTTCTGTGCAACTTTCATGTCCAAAATTGAAAAGAAGACTACATTTTAGCAGATTTTAAACACTAAATGTGGGTTTTACAACAGCAGCATCAGTGTGTGCAAATCCAGTAACACTTGTTTTGAGCATTTAAAAAAAATCATGTATTCTTCAGATTTGTTCATTCACCATTTTTGTATAAAGCAGTCGACTGTCTCCTACTTGTTTATGTCTGATACCCATAGGTGAACATTATAATTTTAAACTTTCTGAGATATATATATATATATATATATATATATATATATATATATATATAATCTTTTGGTGGTCTGAGTGTGATGGGTGTGGGAAAAGAAAAATGGTTCAAAATAATAAATGAAACTTTTTGGGGACATCTCTCTTCCAAGTTGCCAATAGTATCCAAACTTGTGTTTGTGTATCTGTGATGGCTAATTTAACAATGAAATATACTGGTAAATAAATGTATCACAATTGTAATTGATGATTATATTTCTTTAATAATTTTCCAGTTTCTTATTGTTCAGTTGATAAAGAAAAACACATTTGCTCAATTGATTATGAGGTGTCAAAGAAACCTGAAATTTTCATAAATGTACATTAACTCGAAATTCATTTTTATAAGTCTGTTTGCAGGTATGTTCAAATGGCACCAGGGTTTTTGTTGAGAAGAGCATCAAAGAATCTTTTCTGAAGAGGTTAGTTGCCAGGACAACCAAGATGAAGATAGGTGACCCATTTCAAGAGAAGACAACTGTGGGGGCCACTATCAGTGAGGACCAAGCCAATAAAGTCCTGCAGTATATTGATACTGGTAAAAAAGAGGTAACACTCAAGACATAGTATCACTAATGTCCCTACTTTTCTCTGAATTTTTTTTTTGGCCAATTAAGATTTTAATCTTGTTTTATGTCATATGGAATGATCATTCAGGAGATGGAAAAAAAATTAAAACTGAATTTTTATACATCAAATTCTTATTGAAATGCTATCAGCACATTTTTGGAAAAGAGCGAAATTGTAGAATTCTCAAATTTTAGAATATTACTATCCTTGATTTTTATATTATGATAAGAACACTCTACAATGAATAAAAGTATTGTCATAGAAAAAAGAAAAAGAAGTTTCAAAGAAGACAAAAAGGAAGTTTCAAAGAAGACAAAGTATGGATTTTCTTTTTAAGATAGGTTCAAAGATATTGACCTTAAATTTCATATGTTGGCTTAAACTAGTAATTTCCATATTAAACACATTATAACAAGGAAGAAAATTTGAAAAGTTGAGGATAGCTTATTATTGCAGGGTGCCCAGGTTTTATGTGGAGGAGAGAGGGTGTATCCTGGCCCAGAACTTGGAGGGATATACCTCAGTCCTTGTGTGTTCACAGATTGCCATGACAACATGACAATTGTCAGAGAGGAGATTTTTGGCTCTGTCATGTCCATTCTGTCATTTGACACTGAGGAAGAGGTCATTGCACGGGCAAATAATACTGAATTTGGTCTAGCAGGAGGAGTTTTCACTAAGTAAGCAGGTGGTGAGCAGACAGGATGTTGATGTATTATCTACTTGTGCATCAGGCAATACGCAATGTCATGAGGTTATTTTAAGTATTTACAATATCATATATACTTGCTTATAAGTCAAGTCAAATTGCAAACAACAAAGATCCTGATCTGCCATAGTATAATGCATCTGCAGATCAGGGTCTCTCTTGTTTGTTCTACTGATTACTCCTAACAAACTGCACAGTCCCAGATCTGCTGATGCATTATGTGATGGCAGATCAGGGTCTGTGCAGCTTGTAGTTGGACTGATCTTATAAGTGAATATATATGGTATTTGTGGTTAGTATTAATATATATATAGAAGTGATTAAGGAGGTTTAGATTTTGACTGAAGGAAAAGATAAATGTTGGAGATGATCCTCTGTTTGTTTTCCAGCCATTAGCCATTTTACCAAACCTCTTTTATGGTAGTAAACGTTGTTTATCATCCTCTGCTTTGCTGTTCTTTAAAAATTTAGACCCTGAAGCAGGTAATTTTACCAGTGAAATAAAAAAATGCAATGCTGAATGAATGCAAATGAAATGCATAATTAACATAAGTTAAATGATTAATGTATTTGAAAGAAAACCACAGACACAGATGCAAAATGACAAATGACAAATAAAAATGTAATGATGGATGAATGCATTTCCTAAATGGATTTTTAACTCTATTATATTCAGGCTGCCACTAAATTTACACACTTGAAAGTCCATTTGTATAATGATCTGCGATCAGATTTTTTAAAAATGACAGACAATTTATTTCACTCATTACAAACCATGACATTGCACTTTTCAAAGCAGACATAATAAATGACATTGATGTGGTCATGACACCATCACATGTGGTTGTATTTGAATAAATTTATTTCAGCAGAATGAAAAAAGAAATAAAATTTGCTTATAAATACTCCACAGCTACATTCTTATGTTTATGTTCTCCTGATAATGAGTTAATTATGCTGTCTTTTGCATTTTATGCATTTGCTAGTTCATTAAAATGCACTTGTAACTAGACACCTGAAAGCAACAGTTCTCTCCCTTCAACACTGTTGAAATAATACATGGAAATGAAGAATGGAGGCAATAAATGTGAAATCAGAAAGGATTTATGAAACCATTAGCAAAAAATGATGAGTTGATAGCTAAAATACAAACATGAATGGAATGCAAAGAAAGTGACTTCTGAAGGCATTTAAAGTGGAAACGGTTCACAAATGAAATGCAGATTTGGTCAAATTACCCATTTCTGGGTCTGTAACCTCTAGTAATAATATTAATATCAGGCAATTTTAGGTCAAGGCCAAATTACATGAAGCACAAATTCTATGGTCTCCACTTTGTGGATGAAATGGACGAAAAAAAAATGTGTGTTGAAATTGATAAGCTCTGTTTGCTTGTAATTAGAATATCAACTTTTCATGTTTTAAATATGGTAAACATACCTTTGAGTGCAGTACTGGAGAAAAAGTGGAAATCTGTAGGTAAGTGTGAAAATCCATGCATATGAGACAAAATTCATTTTTATGACATTTGTCTTGAAAAACTATGTGTTCATTTTGCACCCAAAAAAGAACATTTTCCATTTAAACTTCATGCTTGTATTTCTGTAGGAATTTTTAAAATGAAATGACAAAAATGTTTATTAAAAGCATGAAAATTCTGTGTATAAACTGATTTACATTGCGTTTTGAACAGAAAAAGTCAACAGTTAATATTGTACTAAAAATTCAAATGCAACAAAAGGGGGAAGGTATTCATAGACTTGAGAAAAGGCTAAGACAACTTTTCTTTCTCTGCATATTTCAGTGAAACAGCAGGCAGTGCTGTAATTTTATTGAACCTGACTTGGCCCCTTGTATAAAACATTGTCACTCCAAAGCTTGTCGTTATTTGTGGCTCTTTATTTCTTTATTGATTATTTAAGAAAAGCTCTGTCTTTGAACAGCATTATTAACCTTGCAATACACCAGCGGTTTGAAGTAGAATGTTATCTCAAAGTTTCAAATATATTAACAGAAGTCTTTGCACTTAAATAAAGCTGAGATAGTATAAGAATTACTGCTGATTGGTATTTATTCGTAGCAGCATTAAATAGATAGCCTCAAGCAATCAGCATTATTTCAAATAAATCACTTCTGCCAAAAACACCACACCACACAATAGCATATTATTCAATAGACAGGTGCAATCTGAAGATATTAGCTTTGCTTATATATATATATATATATATATATATATATATATATATATATATATATATATATATACAGTATTCCCCCTGTTTATACCCAGGCCAGCTTGGCCACCCACTTCTTACGGCCAGAATCCCTTGGCACCAAAAAGTTTGTATTCAAAAGAACCCCTCAAGAACAGCCACCATTCTAACGCAACCAGTGGCCAGCATATTAGTACACAAGTGGCCACTTTTTATTTAAAATGTATCCAGAACCAACAATTAATTCATATCGTGACGTAAGGTAAGTAATCAGATTATCTCTGTCATCGATATATGTCTCCCAATGTCAAGTTTCCATTACTGAAAGAAGTGTTGACTAAAGTACATGTAACACTAAAATTAATATTATATCATTGCCTATAAAAGCCGACGTTTACAGGAAATGGACTCAACAATGTTATGATAGAGTTTTGGGTTTAACACATCTTGCGAGTTCTTCTCTTTGATGATTACAACTAGATGTAATTGTCAAGATCATAAAGGGGTCAGCATAGGCTAAAAGCAGATTTTGTGCATTAGCACACACACACAGAAATTAACCTTGAACAAGAAAGGGTACCAAAGAAAGACTGAACAATCATGTGATAACACATTTATTGCTTCCTTTATGAAGAAGGCTTTTTCATCCACTCTACAAAAGTTTTGTCTGCATAATTAAATAGCATACAGTTAGCAACATCCAAATAAATCATTACCAAACATTAACATGTCATCATGTAAACAGAGACATATTAGTTTAGAAGAAAGTCGGTTATTCTATTCGACATCGGGTGAGGTGGGGAGGGGGACTTGCCAAAAAACTTTATGTAGAAAAGACTCGAATAAAACAATTTTATGTTGAAAAGACTCGAATAAACAACATCATAACCGATAAGGAGGTTATTTAACAGCAGTGGAAAAATGGAGCAAATGGAAAGAGAATTATGTATATACCAAGATTTAAATAACGTTTTTGAATAGTTTTGCAATGTGCATGTCAACAACACCCTCTCGCATATCATGCTTATGTCAAGAATAAGAACTATTAATGTATATTCAGTTGAAACCTGTCTATTATTATAACATGAAGAACCTTTTAATAATTAATGTTACTTTAAACGAAGATATTAAATGAAGATATTAAATGCTTTGAAGTATGTAGCTTTTTTACTATGTACATTACATACACTTCTCACAAAAAAATTTAGTCTCCCTCTTGAAAGGCCACCCGTCTTATAAGGCCACTTTCCCGGTGCAGAAGGGGTGGCCATATAAGAGGGGGACCACTGTGTGTGTGTGTATATATATATGGATACAGTATAATCTTACAAATTACTTATTTACAAAATATGAGGAATTAATAAAGTTCAGAAACAATTGCTTGGCCTGATCAGAGCATATTTGGGACCATTGTTTGAAGTATGTAGAAAAATAATTGAACATTGCAACTCACTTAAAAGGAGACAATTAGCCTGAAATTTTAATCAGTTTGAGCCTGCCACTAAAAAGTTTAGTTGATATGATTTACCTCATCATCAGCTGTATTAAGTTTCTGAAATTATTAATAGTTGATGATGCCTGGGTGAATTGTCTTCAAGTCCAAGATAAAAATTAGTACATTTGTACATGTAGAAATGTTTTTGTATTGTTATGGTAATTTGAATCCTTTATAAACTGTATATATGCTCAGAAAACACACTCAACAAGAAATCTTGAGTGAGTGAGTGATTTGGATTTTTTAACATAGCTTTAATAATATTTCAGTCATATCGCTATGATGCCTGCAGTGGGGCAGTTTATAGGGATGCCTAGCACTGGAGCATCATGCTGCAGACATGTAGCATCATGTCCCACCCAGTCACATTATCCTGACACTAGGCCAACCAGTCCTAAAACTAACCTCGTAATGCTGAGCACCAGATGAGGCAGTTGTTAGTACCATTTTTATAAGTCTTTGGTTTGACTCAGCCTGGGTTTGAACCTGCAATCTCCCGCATCTGAGGCAAAAAAAATCTTGAAATAGTTAATAAAATTGTAGATTTAGGAGATCTAATATAAATAAAACATGTAGGAAAAATACGCTAAGTCACATATGCTCAGTATGATATATATTTTAACATGCTGGTCTAATGATCGATCAGCAAGATTGAGAGATGTGTGTGTGTGTGTCAATGATATTATCAGATAAATTGGTCATGTGCATTGCTTATTTCATAATGTGTAGTACATGTGGAAATTTAGAACTTACATTCTGGAAATACTATATTTGTGTATATTTTCATTAAGTTTTTACCTGATTCCTTTGCCACAGCAATCTTCAGAAAGCGCATCGGGTGATTTCCAAGATGGAGGCAGGATCGCTGTATGTGAATAATTACAACGTTTATCCCATTGGTGTGCCATTTGGAGGTTACAAGAAATCTGGCATAGGTCGTGAAAATGGGCCTCATACTTTGGACTATTATACACAAGTCAAGTCTGTTTATGTTGAAATGAATGATGTGGAAGCCCCATTTTGATGTATAGTTACATATAACAAATATGAGAACTTAAATTTGTGTTCTTCAAAACGAAATTTATGAAGACAGTAGAAAATTTTTAAATGCCACATGCTGCTTGCATAATTTATTCAGCACTGGAGAAATCAACTGTCTGGAAGATTGGGACATTTTGACCATTTTGCTGGGCAAGTAAATTTTAAATTTAGTTTCCTTTGATGCTATATGAAATATGAAGGAAAGATTTAATATTTGTGCAGTTCCATAAAAAGCTCTGTTCTCCTTGCATGTAAATTATTTTCAGTTTTTGCATTGATTTTGCAGAAAAATGTTTCATAAATTTTAGCTCTGAAGAACATTGTAGGTATGATATAGGTAATTGATTAATTGATCCATCAGCAAGTGGTGTCCTTTATCAATCAGCTATCATATAACAGATTCCAGTGGACCACTAATTGATTCGGTCACCTTCAAGGTGTGATTCATTGCACATTCAGGTTACTGAACAATAGCTTGCCCAACCAAATTGTACAGATAGAAAGAATGAACTTTATAAAATATAGTTTCAACTTTATTTAATTAGTACATTCAACATCCAGTTGTCATTCTGTATTAATATACTTATGAATTTTGTTTCATTCACTGAAAAATATTTAAGAATTAAAAATATTTTGCTTTGTAAAGTTAAAATGCAATGTGATCTTGCCAGATATGTCACTATGTGACATGCAATTTTATGATTTGACCCTACACTTCAGGAAACTATTAATTAGCTTCATGTTTTTGGGGGGTTGGTTTTGTTTTTTTACAGATTCTTTATGCAGCAACACCCTGTTTATAAAAGTCCATCCAGGGACCACAATAATGTGTCTTTTTTTTACTTGTGCCTTTATTGACATGTGCTTTGTATTGACATCTTCAAATGGAGATTAAAATAAGGCTCAAATTAAGAAACGGAAATAAAAAATGTTGTTCTCTCTTAGCCTAACTCCTACAGTAGGTGTCTCTGTATATGACGAGTATAATGTGGAGAAGAATATTCCAATAAATTTTGCTTTCAGCTGACTTTTAAAATGTAAACATTATGAATCTAACATTGTATATTTAATGTTGTAAATTAAAACAACAAAACTTTTTTGCATTTGTCTACTATTCTTTTCTTCTTTTTTTAGCAAGTAAAGTGCAAATTTTGGGTTAATTATATGAGTATGATTAATGACAAATTAGGTCATATAATTCTCTTTTTAGGTCAAGTGACATATATTTACCTGGTATTAACATTTTTCATTTACTTTGTTGTTTAAGATAAATATTTACTGTAAGGTATGGAAGTTGGTGTTGTCATAGTATTGAAATATTCCGAAGGGCAAATTATGTCTTTTGGATCAAAGTTAAGACTAAGTCAGTGAGATACAAATCCATGCAAAGTGATTTAATTTATTTTTATATACATTTCATTGAAATAAACTAAATTGTTATCAGTGGTGGCAATTTGTGTATCTTGTTGTTGTTGTTGTTGTTGTGGGGCTTAACGTCATTTTTCAGCACACAATATATACATGGCGGCCAGTATTAATGGTGGAGGAAGAAACCGGGAAATCCCCGGAAAGAACCACCGACCCACGAGAAGCTACTGGCAAGCTTTCTCACATATCCACATTCGCCGAATCCTAGACTCGAACCCACGCAGACAGAGGTGAGATGGCAGTGATCCATAACGGAGAGCGCTTTAGACCACTTGGCCACTTGGGGCCCCTGTGTATCTTGTTTTGTCACTCTGTGAATAAGACATTATATAGTTACAAGAAATATAATTTTATTAACATTTAAGATGATTCTCTGTAAAGATATTTTTTGTATGTCATAGAGATCTAAATATATTTCAAATGTATGTTTGCAAATACAATATCAAGAGCTCTAGAGCCAAGCATTTCTTTGTAAGAGTTATTTTTATGTTGTGATTAGTATATATCATCTGCACAAGCTTCTTAAATATGTTACAGTATATTCTTAAGTGCTCATTCAAGATGTTGGAATAAACATTATGAGAGAGTGATTATATATATATATATATATATATATATATATATATATATATATATAATGGTTGTCTCAGTCATGTTTTCCATGTGTTAGGAATTACTTGTCAAGGGAAGAAACCCTTGTTGTCCTCTGCTGTGCCTGACAGCTGTTATAAAATCAAACAACAACAACAGATACATAATAAAAAGAACTTCACTCATAAAGCCTCTTAAGGTCTCTCCAACCTTGATAACACACCATACAAAACATTTTCAGAGAGGCAGACACATACATGAACAGAAAGTTGAGCTATTTGGTAGAGTTCACAGTAATAATATCAAATATTCTTAGGTTTCTATTTTAATGTAGAACTTGGGGTCAAGAGGTCACCCCACTGCCGTCATTAACATATATTAATTTGCAGTGTTTACAAATAACATATTGGGGTTTTTTGTTTTTGTCTTTCTTTTCTAAGAGCAGCATATATAGCTGGATTCTACTTAGATGATCATTCAGATTTTCATACAACAGTATAGGACCTGATGATCTTTATAAAATGTGACAGGCAATAATAGTACCTGATGAATAAAGCATGTGTTGAATCTGCTAACTATATTGCAAAAGTGCATGGTTATTTTAATTTGAATGGACAATATCGCACCCGGGTTACATTATTTGTCTCAATACTCAGAAGAGCCTCATGTAAGAGACAAATAGTGTAACCCCAGGTCTGGGATTTCCTTGTCTTGGTACAAATCCCATGATAGACTTTATTATTCTTAGTAGTTTTGCTCATTTACCCATGGTTTTGTTAATATGATCCCACTTGACAAAGTCAGCATAGTACTGTAATAGCAATTACACCAGTCCTTCCAGTCAGTTATCCATCCATAATTTTGTTTTCACAAGATAATTGTATTTGTAATTATTTGATTTCAACCAATTTTGATATGCAGCTAATGAGAGCTTGAAGCAATTTGAATTTCAGCCTTCTTTGTTGCTGTTTCAGGAGTTATGGCCCCTGATTATCTGACATCTAATTTTGGTTTCCACTTATGAGTCCTGATTATCTGGCATCTAATTTTGGTTTCCAAACAAATAACTTTACCAAGAATTGTTGGTTTCTTCTCCATTGTGGTGTCTGTATTTGTGGATTTTAGATATGTTGTCTAAAAAGCTTCTGTCATGAATATTGATGTAACATGTACATCCTAATTTGTACATTTGCATGTCTTGTGCATAACAGCTAGTGTAAGACAAAAAAAATTTTGATTTTTGTTTTACAACATTGTTTTAATAATGTGCATATTTCAGGTAGGTTTGCTTGAGTAACTGTGCCACCTATTTTCATTATCAATTAAATTGTCTTGCTCATGTGTATGTTTAGCACTGACTTGGTCTCAGACTCTTATTTGGGGTCAGAAAGAGGCCTTATAATACATCTTTTTGGGGTCATTATGAGGCCACATATAATCTACACCTTTTTGTCCCACAAAGAGGCCTTATAGTACCCACCCCATTGAGACTCAAAAGAGGCCTTATAATACCTTATTTTGGGTCATTATGAGGCCACATATAATCTACACCTTTTTGTCCCACAAAGAGGCCTTATAGTACCCACCCCTTTGAGACCCAAAAGAGGCCTTATAATACCTTATTTTGGGTCAGTGTGAGGCCACATATAACCTACACCTTTTTGTTCACAAAGAGGCCTTATAGTATCCACCCCTTTGAGAACCAAAAGAGGCCTTATAATACCTTATTTTGGGTCAATATGAGGCCATATATTACCTGCACCATTTTGTCCCCAAAAGAGGTCTTATAGTTCCCACCCCTTTGGGGCCAAGAAAGAGGCCTTATAGTACTCACCCATTTGGGGCACAAAAAAAGAGAGGCCTTATAGTACCCACCCCTTCAGAGACAAAAAGAGGCCTTATAGTACCCACCTTCTCATTAATCAGCTTTATTTTGAGGAGGCCTTGAATGAGTTTAATTTCAAGGATTCAACCCCCTCCACAGCCTATTATGTGCTGAAAAATGGCATTAAACCCAATAAAACCAAACCAAACATTTTGTTCTCTATTCATAGTTCTTGTTAAAATATTACCTACATTCATGTAAAACAATTATATAGAACTTATGGTATACCCATCTTGTACATTATATGACTGACAAATTGCAAGTTAACTATAAGGTAACATTCAATTATTCTGTCTGTAAATTGTAAAGTTAATGATGATGAATCCTACTCATTAAATTTACTTACAGCCAAAAGCCCAAACTTAAGTCACCCGTGATATAAATAATACATGGATCAACTCGGTAAACAAAAGGTTGTAAGAAATGCACTAATGTGAATGGTGGAAGAGATCTCGGACCATGACACATTCAATGTCATATACATGTTTTAATAAAAGTAACATCTATATGAAGCAATGAAGAGTACAGCCCTTTACTAGGATAGCTATATAATCAACTCATCCAAAATAAGTAAATAATTTAATAAGAGGAAGACCTTATTCATCCCAGTCATACCCAGACAAATGATTTAAAGCAGTACCTGTCATGCTTCAGTAAAGTCAGGGTGAGATCTCTTGTCATGATATTATTGTGATTGTTTGCACAACCAATCAACAAACAACATGAACCTTTTAACTGACTGTGCATCCAAAATTGCTAACCTGTTAGAGATCGAATGGTTAATTGCAAAAGAGATTTTGATGACCATGCACTAAAATGGCAGTTTGAGAAAATTAAATGTCTGGTTTTTGGTCCTTGACATACAACTTTACTCTTTCAACAAGATTTGACACACAGCTTTATATTGGTAAGAACTTGAATGCATTTGCAATCCAGCATTCCACATCATCACTTGCACCAAATCATTCATCCTCCCCATTTTGCTTGCTGCATAATTGCTTTACCAGAGATAGTTAAATTATAATGAGTTTGACTGCTTAACTTTACAACCGAATATTGGATTCCAGTCAGTATTGTACAGCTGGGTACTGATGAGACTTGGAATGAACTTAAGAATTCCGCATCAGCATTTAGGAGAGATGTATCCCATGAATGCCCATTCTTCTGACGTTGGTTCTAAGTACAAATTCCGTTTAGTACCATAATAAGCAAATTGTAGTAGGCAGACCCCTTTGCAATGCACGTGTCACAAATAGTTCCAGGTCGTTTAGCCTCTTGTTCTTTTTTGTAAATCTGACGAGATGAACCTAATAGATACAGGCCAATAATGCCAGGCACGAAATTGTTCTAAATTAACTTGCCATACAGTAAAAAACATCACCCTCTATTTTGCTTGGATAATTTTTATCTTGGAGAAATATATTTATATTTGATTAAATGCAAGAGTATGTTAATTACTTCGTTTTCAGTTATAGATATTGGCAATGCTGAATGTTCTTTTGTACCATTAAAGTGGAGTATCTGTACCAATTACATGGAGTAATATAGTATTAAAATTAATTAAATTTTAAAATTAAAATTAAACGAAAAATAATTAAATTTGCCTGTGATAAATATTAAATTCCAGAAACATTCTCTCACATCGAAGTTTAATCTGGCATATGATTAGTAAATTTCTGTGGATTTTTTGTCTCACTTTTTATGAGAATTTTCATATATAAAGTACTTTCTTTCCATGTCAATTTTTAAATCCTACTGAAAACTCCGTCAATAATCGAGGCTGTTATTTATAGGGGAGATAACTCCAATATGTTTTGGTAAGGCACCAAGACACCGAAATATCAGCATATATGCAAATGTCTACTGTTATAAAAACACATCTGAATAAATATTGTGTACCGTTCTAGGTGAATATTTTTATAGTTTTCATTATTTGCCAGAAATGATGAGATGCTCCATATTTCACAAAGTAGAATGGTATCACAGTACCCTAAAATGGCATGTTTTAAACTAGACCTATCACAGTGTCTTAAAATGGCATGATTATTTAAATCCAGACCTATCAAGGTGCCCTAAAAAGGCATGATATTTTAAATTCGGACCTATCACAATGCCCAATAATGGCATGTTTTAAATCCAGACCTACCAAAGTTTCCTAAAATGGCATAATATTTTAAATCCAGACCTATCACAAGACCTAAAATGGTATGGTATTTTAATCCAGACCTATCACAGTACCCTAAAATGGCATATCCAAACCAGTCTCAGTACCCTAAAAAGGCATATTTTAAATCCAGTCCTATCACAGTACCCTAAAAAGGTATATTCTAAATCCAAAGCTATCACAGTACCATAAAAAGGAGCAGCAGTAGAGCTGAACAGACCACTTGGCTGAAACCTTATTTATAAAAAATAAAGGTTCCTACAGAGGCTGAAAAAAAAGGTCAATAACATAAACCGAACCTCCTAACTTTTATTATTACCATATAGTTTGAAAAACGGATAATAAATCGTTTGGGTTAGCTCATTTCCGTTACTTTTTGTTGACGTATTTTTTTCCAGATTTTTATGCGATTCGTTTACTCGCAGGTCACTCAATTTTTTTGTCGTTCAGCTCTACTGCTGCTATGAATTAAACAGCCATTATAGATATTATCAATAATGAGTATTGGAGAACCACACTCAGCTAAATTATCTCGAGAGCGACTAGAGGCAATTAAAAAATATCTACCTGTTCGTGATTCTGTTAAGCAACAACTACAATCGCGTCAGGAGTCTCAGGTGGAATTTACAGAAGGTACAGAAAAATTATTTAAACCGATTGTCGAACCAACAAAGAAAATTGTTACAGCAACTGAGGCAACACAACGAGCTCTTGAAACATTACCTGCTGATATTGCTGGTCGTATTCAAGCAGCTCAACCACCACCACAAGCACCACAAGCAGCTCAACCACAACCACGACCACCAAGAACCAGAATTAAGATAATAGATAAATTTACGCCTGAAGGTATTGCTGCTATCAGGGATCCAAACCAATTATTTGATATTGCCGCGTTTGGATATTATGAAAGAAAAAAATATGTAAAACCAGAATATATTAAATCATTAAGCTCTGCCAATTGGGTCAAAGACGTATATCGCGTTGCTACTGGTATTCCAGAAGTCAGATCTAATGAAGATGTTGAAAAATTTAATGAATTTGATGATATTGTATATAAACATATAAAAGATACTAAACAAAGCAAACTATTATCACAACCCCTACAATTTGAATCATCACCAATATCATCACCACATCTCAAATTTCCATCACCAGAGCAACCAATACCACGACTGCAACCACTGCTACAACAACACAAAATACTACAACAACAACAAGAGAGACAACGACAACGAGAACAACAACAACACGAGCTACAACAACAAGAGCTACAACAACAACAAGAGCAACAACAACAACAAAAACGAGAAAAAAAAACGAAGAACGTTAAGAGAATCATTTCGTCGTCTTCTAAGATCACCAAAAGTATTACCGGAACAAGTTGAAGAGGGAGAAGAAAAAGAATTTCAAGACGACCCTGGCGCAACTGGAAGTGGTCTAGGAAGTGGTCTTATTACCTGTCCCAATAACGTTCTTGCCGATGTCGATCGACTAGAAATCCTCATTGGAGGAAAACGAGCTGGAAATAATTCCCCAGAAATCATTAATGAAGTAGCTGATATTTGTAAACGATTATTTACAGGCGGTATTATGGATATTAATGTATATCGGTCTCTTATTAATGAAATCAGTGACGATTATTATAGTGACTAAGTATGTAATTAGTGATAAAGTCACTTAATAATAAAATGATCATACACAATACTCGTGGACCTACCATGGTCAGGGTAATAAACTCTCGATTACCAGTATACAAAACGACCTACGGAGATGGATTAGGTGATGTTATTCAGGGTCTGTTTAGAAGGATAGCCCCAAAAGCAATACCGATTGCAAAGCAGCTGGGAATGAAAGCTATTGATGTTGTTCGTGAAAAAGGTATAGGTGCTGTTGGTAATCTTGCTAGCAAAGCGTTTTCAGCAATTAAAGATAGACTATCACGATTAATACGCAGACCACAAGCGATCCGACCTCAGCCTGTGAAATTACCTAGCACTGAAGTGATGCCCGCAAGTGTAAGTAAAATAATAAATCAAGCAACTAATCAAAAACTAGCGGAGTTAGCTGATATCCCGATGTCGGAAAAGGAAAAAAATATAACCGCTAGTCTGATAGCAGGAAGTGGTCTTCGAGTTAGACGAAGACGATAATAATAAGGATGTTTAAGCGCGTATCTGACCCCGCGTTTGACATGGATGCACCAGTTCTCAAAGATGAGTCTGTGCGCGATTATCAGTATTATTCTTACGACGCACGAATTCCAGATCAGCGTGGACGAATCGAACTACAGGTTCAAGATACAAGTAGATATTTCTTACCCGCTCAGGCATTTATCGAAGTTGAAGGTGAAATTTTAAATAACGTTAATCCTGCAGCACCAGTAGCATACGCCGCTAATATTGTTGTTGGTTTTGTTAATAATGGTATTATGGCGTTATTTGATAGCGCTACGTACATGATTGACGGAAAAAATATTGAATCAATCCAGAAGGACGTTGACGTTGCCACGACAATACTAGGTCTTGCGAGATACAGCGACGATTACTCAAGATCAGCTGGTCCATCAATGATGTTTGTGAAAGATACTTCTAATTCTCCAGAGTACAAACAATATGATATAAGACGACCAAGAAATCATGCTGGAAACGCCGATGCGGATGTAGAAAATATGATTATTAATGTAGATGAAGAATTTAACTTAGGATTTAGATCACGTCGAGCAATGTTAAAAGGTGATAGGAGAATATTTTCATGCGCAATTCCACTGTCACATATTTTTGGGTTCTGTAGAAATGTCAGAAAAGTCATTTTTGGAGCCAAACACACAGTTGTACTAGTACGAAAAGGCACAGACGATGATGCAATATGGCGACCTGCTGGTGATGCAGGTATAGTAGTACTAACAAAACTTTCCCTGTGGATGCCAGTGATGACCCCCTCGATATCTGAAGAAGACCGGTTACTATCTTTTATGAGTCAAGGCGGTAAATCAGCGTTATCATGGTTAACTATGACCACAGATGCTATCCAGAGTAATATTAATGGTTTATTTACGTGGCAGATAGCTTCTCAGCAGGGTGTTTCTGCACCGCGACATATATTTATTGCGCTTCAAAATACTGCACGAGTAAATAATCAGACACAAAGTAATATGATATTTGACCAACTCGGTGTTTCTGAGATTTCATTAAGGATAAATGGACATCAAGAACCATCCGAGGATATATTACTGAATTTCGATCAAAATCATGTAGCACGTGCATATCATCGATTAATGTCGTTCATGGGACGCGATCAAAATATTGATACTGGTTAACAAATATCGCAGCTAGATTTTACAACGCTGCATCCGATTTATTACTTTTCTCTAGAACATTTAGATTTAACAAGACAATCTGTTGTAGATATTCATTTTCGAGCTCGTGTGATTCGAGGAGTTATTGTTAATTACAAAGCAATCGCAGTTATACTCAGCGATAAATCGATGTTACTCGAAGGTGTTGGTGGACGAATGAGAGTTATTGATGCTCCAGTAGAAAACATGTAATTAGATCGTTCATAATATTAATAATGTCATATCATCACGTTAGTGTGAGTCTGACTCCTGGTCAGATTAAAAAGCTGCAATCAGCATAAAAAAATAACTATGGAATAAAAATATCGCTAAAGCGAGAACAGATGACCGGTGCAAATAAACTATCGTTGACCGAGCCTCAGTTTAAAAACTTCAATGACGCTAAAAATCAAATAAAGGCGTCAAACTTAATCTTTCTGCGGGCGCCATCAAAGATATTGCTAAATCGGGTGGTATATTTCCGCTTCTCGCAGCTATACCAGCATTAATAGCAGCTGCAGCCCCAGCTGTTGCAAAGGCAGCTGCGTTAGGTGCTGTTGGAACTGCTGCTGGAATGGCGTTAAAGAAAGCAACAGGAAAGGGAATCAAAAAAAAGGGAAGAGGTTTAAGATTACCAGGGACTCCACTTTCATGGTACGGAAAGGGTCTAAGATTACCAGGGACAGTTTACTAATAACACCCATGTCCAATTTTGATTTACTTAATGCTGCTAAGCAATTAAAAATAAAAAATTTCAGAGGTGTTTTTATGCGCGATCAATTACCTACCGTTGCAATGCAACATGAAACCGGTATTATTAATCTCGATAAAAACTCTGGCCCAGGCACGCACTGGGTCACATATGCAATTGATCCACGTGGAATTATTTATTTCGATTCGTATGGATTAGCACCACCAAAAGAATTTCTTCATTACGTTAGCAATAATACTGCTCCAATCTGGTATCCAACACTACCGACACAAAAAATAACTGATCCTCCAATATGCGGCCGTGAAACCCTCGCTATGCTTGATGCTGTATCAAAATCAACAGCACCGCCTCATAAAGTCGTACACGCGTTCACTACACTACGTCATAATACTTAAACTGATATCAGTAAATATAACGGTAGATATTTATGGAAGATCCTCAGGTAAAACTCAGAAGTTCGATTTATCTAAATATGCAACTCTTGATCAACTCAGAAATGAAATCGATGATTTATTAAATATCACAAGTGTGGATCAAAATGAAGTCGTCGTTTTTTCAGGACAAACAAGGACGATTAAAAACGAGTAACATACAACTACTAGATGTTCTTGTACGAATTCCCAACGCGGTTGTTAATAATGTCGTTACTTTCACTGATCATGGTAAAATACAGGATTCCGGTAAGTCGGTTAACGATTATGGTAAGAAAACTGGTGATGTATTTACCGGTGATGTTATTATGTCAGGAAGAAAAATTACGTATCTTGGAGATCCAATCGCAGATACAGACGCAGCAACAAAAAAATACGTCGATGATCAAGAATCCAAGTACGTGTCAGTGCGCGATGGTATAATGCGTGCATTTCTCGACATGAATAATAATGGTATTAATAATCTCAGAACACCAGAAACAGATTTTGACGCCGCAACTAAAAAATACGTCGACGATAAGGAAATTCCAATAACGACTTCGTTAACGACAATTAATGATGGAATTGCTGCATTTAGAGCTGAATATATTAGTCATGTACAAACATTTCTAAATTTTCGTAGAAATGTAAACAGAAATATTAACGAATTTTTTGGAACTCCACCAGTCGTTGACATAAAACTTACCAACATTAACATGAAAATCAACGATATTGTTAGTGGCATTCCTAATATCATCGAAAAAACTAATCTCGTTAAAATTCCACACAAGCAGCTCATTAACATGGTATACACAGTAGCATCAGGATTAGGAATATGGACACTGCAGGATAATAATCTCAAACACACCGCAGAAGTCACTGGCATATACAGACTATATACAGACTGTCTATATTTAGCATGGCAAAATTCAGTATATTTACTACATTTCCATGGCGTTATTCAAACGATGATTTTTCTGGAGTTGTCTCCGTCATAATAAATAAAGATGCGGAAGAAACATTTCTGCTGGAAGCATCTGATAAAAATTTAACCAGAGCGTTATACTGGTGGTGCTTGGAATTTGTAGCTGAAACTCCTCAATTAGTTATCTAGATAAATATAATGAATCAAGAGTCATTTATTGACGTTCAACGTCACAGATACGCTCAAGTATGTGAGTGTCAAACTAAACTAAAAAATATCATCGACGATTACACGATAAAGGTAAAAAAATATCGTCGTCGTATGGTCGTTATTGATATAATGGTATATTCGGTTTCTGCTGTTATTGCTGGAAATGGATTATTACTATCAACAATAACGATGACAGCGCCTGCAGTTGTAACAATTATAGTTTCAACGGTAACAACATGCGCAGGTATTTTCAGTATTATCGCTAAGAAAATATCTACGTGTACAAATAATAAACTAAACGAGTACATAATGAAATTGCACACAGCAACAGCCGCATACACTAAATTATGCTCGTATATTTCAGCGTATCTCGGTGATGGTAAAATATCCGATGAGGAATTTGTAACGATAATGAAAACCTATGATGAAGCATTCATAATCGCTAGTGATAATAACGGAAAGATGGAGAATTAAATAATAACGATAATAATAATGTCAGAGTCGCAATTACTTCAGCAGATCGTAGCTAATACAACGCCGTCAAAAACTACTATGATATCATTAAGTTCAACCAATCCTGAATTTAGCGTTAATTTTCCGACTGCAATTCCAGCAAAGGAAATAGCATTAGCGCAATTACGAGTTTATTATAGTTGGCCTAATATTAGATCAAAACCGTTTGGTGGACAACAACCAAATAATTCACTGGTATTTGCGAATAAAAATAAACCAGATGGAACACCTGATTGGCAAGTTGTTGGAATTTCAACGGGCAGTTATCAAATAGAACAGATTAATGATGAGTTCCAACGCAGAATTAAATCTATTACAGGAAAAGAATCTAAAATAGCAATGACTGTTCATGAACCAACACTATCAGCGGCGATTGAAATAAATTCTCCTGATTATCTCGTAGATATTTATCAAAGTTCGATTAGATCCGTGTTAGGATGGCCTGAAGTTGCACCAGTTTATAATGGAGTTTCAGAACCAAAAATAGAAGAATTTAAAACGATTGAAGAAAAATTCATTAAAGATCCAGAATATCGAAAAAAACAACCATGGAGTAATACAAGATTTGGATTTCCAAACGACGATAGATATTACTTTACCGATTTTGACGGTAAAAGGATCCCCAAGTTGAATAAAGCATTATTTATTATTAACACAGACACCAGGACGAAGATTAGTTTATATACTGTTGATGTAGAATTTATTAAAAGTTTTTTAGATACTCTTAAACCCGAATACGATAAAACGTTTAATGATTTAAGAAATTTACTTATTTCATTATCACAACATTATAATGAAAGTGTAAAGCAGCAAATAATCGAGTCAAAAAAACATTTAAATGGAATCCTATTCGATTTATACATCGCCAATCGAAGTATTATAAACACTGCGACTAAATTCGATGGAAATCGTTACACAAATCCAGAATCTAAACAAGTATTTCTTGATCATTATAAAATAACAGAAAAAGATTTACGAACACTCATTATACCAGATTTAAACAACGCTGAGATGAAGAAATCATTAAATGATCTTATTGAAGAATATTATCCGGGAGTAATTGAATCGTGGAGAAAAATAGCCCCACCACCGGTTATACTAAAACACAATAACAACCCCTTTGGTGCCGGACGTCATATATCGCCAGGCATTGTAAACATAACAACAACAATTGCAGTTAATCTTTCTAAATCTAGCCAAGCTCAGCAAGGGTACATATTATTCAGTTTTAGCCCGTTGGTCCCTCCCGGTTCGTTAATTGTATCAGAACCAATTAATCCCGTGTACCTGCGAGTTCATAATCCGTTATTATCAAGAATACACTTTAAACTTACAGACCAAAATAATTGAATTCTGGACACGAGGAACGAAGTCCTAAATATAAACCTGTATGTGAAATCATAATACGTTTTTATTATAACAAAAAAAAATATCCGGATGTCTATAATATTATTCTTTTGTTTACATAAAATCCGTGCACAATCGAAATCTATTATCTAGAAGACTGTGGCTGCAATTGATTATTCCATATAACGGCTGTGCTGCGTAATGTTATTTTAAGAACCGCTATATAACTAAATCAATATCCGCTGTTACGGCTTTACGTATAGACTCAGTGTTATAATATATATATTTTGGAAACTAGAAATATAAAATCTCATTTTAGACAGAAAAAAATGTGGTTTTTGTTAAGAATATTGTAGTTTTTAGGAATAACGATATGACTGACAAATTGTTAAGGTTATTGGTAAACACATACTAACTTTTTCAATATGTATTTATAACAAGGTCCGATAGCTCAGTTGATAGCGCGTAGAAACTCTCATCCGGAGGGTCATGGTTCGAAACCCAAGAAGGACAAATTGTCTGCGGGGGCGATTTTAGGCCAAGATTTATAATTTATTGGGGGCTCCAGCCACCCCCGTCTTCAGAGTACACCAATCCACTACGTCAACACGTGGTGGATTCACTTTTGTGAATCACCCATTGGTTGATCGTTATGGGTTGGTGTGCTGGCGTGAAGACGGCATTTTCATCATATCATCATCATCATCATCATATCATCATCATCAAAAATATACAGCGGGGGGTGATATGAGGTCGTGACCTTGTGACTTCACTAAAGGGGTACCCCACACAAGGGCCATTCCAAAAGACACAATCGCAAAACTAAAAATAAACCTAATGAGATTCCAGGTCACAAAGACCAATCAGCCTTTGAGTTCTTAGAGTTTTCGGTTACGGATATTTAGGAATTCTTGTAAGGCAATAAACAGAATCTGATTGGTCACTAAAATAAGACCTACACGTGTATAAACAACCCTCTGAGTTCTTAGAGTTTCGGTTACGGATATTTAGGAATTCTTTCGGAGGTAAACTAATAACACGTATAGACAACCCCTCTGAGCCTCTAAAGTTTCGGTTTCGGATATTTAGGGGTCTCTTGGGGGGAATGTCTAAACAAAGATTCGGAACCTCATTAGGTTTATCTGATACAACTATGGAATGGTAGACCGAATGTCACCCCGCGCTGTATATTTTTGTTTATTTTTATATTAAATATATAAATATATATAATGAACCAAGAAAACATTAATGATATTATTTCTGCTATTAAAAAACTAAAA
>JAECUM010054365.1:0-30598 GCA_016617855.1 Megalonaias nervosa
TCATATGGGGGAAGATGGTAGCTGGTTGACGAAGTTAAGATAATATTAAAAGGTACATCCTTTTCTATTATATTGCTTTATCAAATTGTTATCTGACTTACAAACTCTTCAACTTGAATTTTCGGAACATTAACCATATAACAATATACAGATTTTCGGAACATAACTCTTATAACAATGAGATGCATTCTTTTACAAAGGGTCACGGGAATCTGTAAAAACAAACTTCCTTATACCAGGTAGTAGGTGCAGCTTGAAGTATAGTTAATTAGGATTGATGTATTCAACGTTAATCATAATGCTCAGTGTATAGGAATGCATTAAATATCAAATGTGCCAAGAAATCTTCTTGTTCAAAGTATTTTAATCATAAATGTAGGTTTCTTAATGCATGTGTAAAGTGAACTCTATTATTTGTCAACTATGAATACACGCTGTTTGGAATAATAACTGTTTTTGCTTAACGTTCGCAAGCTATGCCTTTAAGTAATTTAAATAGATGAAAGAAAAAGATTATAAAGTACCACTCAGTATTATGAGGATTTGCTTACGTATTGTTTGATGTACTTCCTTATACATGTGGAACACATTTGGAATGTATCCTTTAATCTGAACATGCTGATGGGTTAAGATAATTAGCATGAAATGGTAGTGGTGGTGATGGTGGTGGTGATGGTGGTGGTGGTGGGGGGGGCAGATTATGAACCATGTCACTTTCTCTTGATTTGTAAATGGTGAGCGAGTACTCCCAACAGTCATTTTCGTTACTAACAAAAATGAGTGCATGTGACTGCAAATGCTGTTTCAGATGAATTATAAATTTAAAGAATGACAAGGCAAATTAATGATAATTATTCATGACTGATGAAGTCTAAAATAACTTGCATGATATATCGTTTTGTATCGATTCCCCATCTCTTGCATCAGTATGTGTATCATAACAGCAAAGTATCGCCGCATCAATATATATCTATGAATCGTTTCACCCCTATCTATCTCCATGTACTTATTACCTACAATGTAAACTTGCTTTCACTCCTAATCATGGTAAAAACATAAAATTTGTTTTATTGTTTTACAAAGGCCATCAATATACTAGAACAACAGCTTTAAATGAAAGAGCTGATCATAAAGATTCAAACTCATTTGCATAACCAGCATGTAAATCTGAAAACTAAATGATACGAAATCATCACTGTGAACAAGGTCAACGAAAATTTTAATAATGCACTTAATAATAACGTGTGTGAAATAATTTATATTTACATATGAAGAATTGAAAGTGAAATATCTAAGACTTTAATGGAATTATTTATTTTAATACAGAAAGATGGGACTTGTTTCCTTTAGTAGTTGTAGGAAAAAGTAATAATTGTGGCTGATAGAGGGTAAAATGATTTACCTTATTTTAAAATGAAAGCAATCATACAGTTATGACAAAGATTTTATGTTTATATTAATAAATAATACACAATTACAAAATGACCATACATAGCTTAAGGTAAGGAAAACGTACCATTCCTTATCACAAATTGAAATGTTCTCACACTATTACAAATTATTTCCTATTATACATATATGTTTTTACTCAGGCAGTATACGGGATAGTCAATGTCAAGGCCAAACAATTCTAGAATGGATGCTGATACAGTCATTTTTGATATATTAAATGGAATATATACATTTGCTATATCTCATTATAGCTTGTCCCTAGCATATGCCTCGTCTATAAAACTTCAACAGGTGACAAAGCCCTTCTGTAAAAATCCATATAATTACCAGAATCAGCTGAACTATAGAAGATAATTATAATTACAATGAGATTTTATGCGCAAATGAACAATAAAGACACTATGGTCAGCAGATAAAACATGTTAAATATAATGCTTAATCGATCCAATAATTTGACCTAAGAACAGTAACTTTGGTGATTCTAATATGGGGATAATGATGTTAGGGGTTCTCCATAAAGTATGTATGAAACAATTGGTGATTTTCAAAACACCTCACCCTCATTCGATGCAAACATACTTTATGGATGACCCATTAGTGAGGGAGAAAACTATTAAGCGACATAATGAATTAGCCATATTACTAACACAAGATTTACATAAATCATTATATAATACACAGGCAAATACACAGTTATACGGACATGTTATTTATGAAACTCTAACAGTAATGACTGCTACTGTCACCAGATATGGAACAGCACTGACAATGTGTTATCATTCAAATTACTGCACCATCTGAACAGACTGTTCTGATGTTAATGATCAGCTGACTGTAAAATATCAATACGATTACAATCAAGGTTGTAAAAGTTTTGTTTTAGCAGATTTGGATAGATTTTGATACATTTGGAATATGGGCAGATTTCGGAGAGTACATGGACCCCGAAAGTCATTACAACTTATACGGTAACACATATTTGAGTGATGTAGCTGTATCAAGTATATTTATTATATATTTATCGTTTAGGCAGACCACAAATGGTCATAAAACTTGTGTAGTTATGTTAGAGAATTTATAAGAATCAGATAATTCAATTTTTATTTAATATGATTCAGAATTAGAATTTTTTCTTTTTATCTTGTGTTTATTTTCTGTTCTCTACTATACATGAGTGCTATGATATTTCACGTCTTAAAGTCTGCAATCGGCAATAAGTAAATAAAAACAATGACATTCAAGATAATATGTAAGTATATTTATTGTTCTTTGCTCTATTACAATGATATAATTTCCACTTTAAATCAGATGACTGTGGGGAAAAACGCTATCAATAAACAGGTGCCATGTACATTCCAGGTTACGAAGGGTTACTCTGATATCGCACTGAGACCGAAAAAATATTCTGATGATGGCATATACTTGTCTTAATTTTGGGAACTTAATGTATGTGTTGCACAAAGTGTATTCAACTTGAAAAATGGGTGTTCCTTCTATGGCACTCATTCTGCCGCCTGTGCCATCCAATAGACACTTATGAGATTTAAAGAAATGCATCTGTAACCACCCATGATAAGGGGAGTTGTGCTGGGATTGTTTCTGGGAATGAACTATCAACTTGAGCATGAAAGTACATGTCGACATCTGACTGTTCAAACAATTTCCGGTGTTCCAATGAAAAGTAATAAATCGTGTATAATATAGATTTCGAGCCAACACCTGCTAATTCCGAAAGCCACCACAAAACAACAACATTAACATGCTTCACATTTTGACAATTATTTAGTAAAATAGATTCAATCTCCTAGTCCTCGACAAACACGCTAATCATGTCATCTAACTCATGTATAAAATAATTGGACATTATTAGACAAAAAAGTGGTTAAACAATTTGTTACAGTGATAGCAAGTTTAAGAAGATATTGATTCTATCTGAAAACATGGGGAAAGGACATTATTTTGAAACAGCGATATTCATGGGTTTATGTTTAAAATAGTGGGGCCGCTCCGGAAGCCTAGTGGTTAGATCCTCCACCTCAGGTGCGGGAGGTCGCGGGTTAGAACCCCAGCCGAGTCATACCATAGACTGATAAAAATGATACTAGCAGCTGCCTCGCTTGGCATTCAGAATTAAGAGGTTAGTGTTAGGACTGGTCTGTCTGATGTCAGAATAATGTGACTGGGTGGGACATGATGCTGCATGTGCTAGAGATCACTATAAACTGCCACACTGCAGACTTCGTAGCGATATAACTGAAAAATTATTAAAGCTACGTTAAAAATCCAAATAACAGACAGATACATACACACACACACTAACTTTAAAATAGTGTATTCGTTTTCCGGTAGTCAACTGATAATGCTGAACTAGTACCTTATGGTCATGTAGTGTATATAAAATAAGTACATGATAGGTGGCGCTATGCAAAAAATTACCGAAAACTTCAAATATCGAGATATTAAACCCGCAATATCGTAGGAAGCTACCATATTGGTTTCTTCAATGATTTTATGTACCAGTCCTCAAAAACTACCAACGGTACTAAATGTAAAATGGACTATTTGGAAAGAAATGTAACTGCAAGAACCAAACAAAAAGTAAATGCATTCTTAGTAACGGTTTCAGTATATACATTATTACTAAATAGTACTGCCGTGCTGGTAAAACAATGCGAACTAAATAAATACTAATCCACGAAAACTGATAACGGTAAATAAATGTGTCTGGCGTGTATAATGTATGGTTTAATTAGATTTTATTTTCAAAACTTATCAATTAAAAAATATAAAGGTGTAACGAATTCTTAGTTACGTATCAAATACTACTACTACTACTACTACTACTACTACTACTACTACTACTACTACTACTACTTCAAACAATTAACGAAAATTAATAACGCAAATAATGGTATTCTAATTTCAAATCGTACTTAAATATTATCATAGTAAATGAAATAAAATGTAATTAGCAGCGCTGAAATGAACGTAAAATGAATTATTAGTAATGAAAGTATATACACTACCAGTCAGATAACATAATACTAAATTTCTAGTAGTAGAAGTCTCAATGTCGATAGAAACTATGCTACTTTTTTAAAACCACAATGTGCAATGAAAACCGTCGTTTGTACCAAACTCATTTGCATATTTGCATAAATGAATATTTAAAGACTGGCAGGATTTCTCCAATATCCAAAGGAGGAAGTTAAGAGAAATATTTTTTCCTATGTTCGTTATCTTGTTGACAATGTTTTTATTATATCGTATTTTATTTGGTGATAACAATGTGATCCTGCTGATGATATAACATGTTTTCTCTTTGTTTACCAACTTGTTGACATTGATGTGAATTGATTCACCTTGATGTGAATGAGTATTATTTACAAGTCATATTTGACAATATTTTAACTGTTCAATCACACGCACACACACAAACAATATAGAGAAAGCTACCCTGATGCATTCTTCCTCAAACTAAGGACTTCATCAGCAGACTGATTTAATCTCTACTGACTGTTAACATCACTTGATGGAATGGTGAGCAATGTTAACAGATGTACGACAAGTTGTCTACATCCGTGCGCACCTGCCGATGCTAACTAGGATCGGTTGTCGTTACAACCTGTCTCACATCTGGGACAATCTCTTAACATCGCTGACCATTCCATCGAGTAGTGTGTTTGTTTACAAACGATTTCTTAATCCTTTCTTGACTCGCAGGTAAGAAATAAGATATGGATGGTACACATTATGGCCATTGCTATCAAATGCCAGTGCAAATAATTCAAGTCAATCGGTTTACTCAACAATTTAATCTTTGCCACCACATTGATTTATAATGGGATAAGGTGTTATTGCACAAAGTAAGATCTATTACTTGTTTTGTTCCTTGTGAATATCTGAATCAAATTCATTACCTTGTTTATTTGAGTTCTTGAAAATCCAACTAAGGAAACATTTAAAACAGTAATAAACATAAATGCGTATTCAAAAAACAGGATATTTTAGATCATCGTTTTGACTTGAATAATATGCTGGGTTTAGGTTTAGGTAACTAAGTTAGATGAAAACGGAGACAAAATATACCTTGTATGACTGAGATTTCTTTCTTGTTTCTGTGACTGCAGGAAAAGAGACTCTAAATATTCATGCAGAATTTTACTTCTTGTCAGTGTTCCGTCCGAGAATCATTTATTATCCTGGATGATTGGAACATGATTCTTTCACAGTTCGCAGATGATTTTTTATAAATTTTTTTTCCGTTCCTAATAGTCTTGAAAAGGACCTTTTCATGAGATTATGGAACACTAGAGACGTAATAAGAGATATCGCTACTGAGAAATTCTGTCAAAATCAAAAAGTCTTAAAGCATGAAGCAAAATAGAACAATTTTAAAATTAAAATAACTGCAATCTTGTTTATACTAATGACCCTTCATCAGTGAAGGTTATATATATATATATATATATATATATATATATATATATATATATATATATATATATATATATATATATATATATATATATATATATATGAGACTAATAAGAAGTATTTCATTACCTTAATAAGGTGAATAGCGAAACTTGTTTACCATCCGAAAAAGATATTATGCACATTGTTGAATATTTTATATTATTCTCAACATTATACATTTACTATTTGCGATACTATCTATTGTAAATGGCTCCGTTCGTAATGAGTATCTATTGGAAGAAAGAGCTGTTTTAAGACACCACTGCACCCATTGCATTAACCTAATTGAAATAACTTCCAAATTATTTAGGTTAGTATCGGTATGCTGACAACAATACAGGACAACGATATCGTTGCCGATATGCCTCATTGCAAACATTGGTTTTGACTGGCAAATGATAGGGATGACCATATAGATATACGTTCCACTTTCTCTTTTTAAATTTGAGCGTCATAACAGTAAATAGTGTATATTACAAAATACGTACCTTTATAATTACCTTCGTAACCTAGAGTGATAAAGGCTCAAAATTCTGCTTGACGTGTTGGATTTCCTTGAATACAAGTAGAACAAGTCAAAACACATGACAATATTATGTCTTTTGAATAGTATGAAAACAAACGACCTCTAATAATTTGCTTTTGTGGTCTTCAGAAAGCTTCTTTAGATGCTTGAAAAAATTGAATCGGATATTAATTCTGCTTGTGTTCTGTGCTTGCATTACTATTTTTTATGTCTAAAGTATACTTGAATTGTCTCTTTCTATCTTTTATTCCTGATATTTGGAATTTCGATATTTTTGTACCATGTTTGGATATGAATAATAAGCAGTCTGCTATAAGTTACTGTTACGTTTAATATATTGAAGAAGAACGTTAAAGATCATATGTATTTAAGGGGCTTTTTGCAACTGTTATAAATATGCATTTTTATATGTTAGTTATAATTCATTGCATGTACATATTTATTATTATTGACGTTTATTCAATATAATGACCTAGCCAGTTTGGTTTATTCGTAGCTTGAAGTGTGGCAGCGTAGCTGCAGAATGACAGTGTAGATAGTAAAGAGGGCAACATTGTTGGCAACGGGCGACATTGATGTCAACGGAGCAATATAGTTGGCAACTGAGCAACATGGATGACAAAGGAACAACATATTCAGCAACAAAAACTAGTTGGCAGAAGCGCGACACAGTGCCTTGTATCCGAAAGTGTGCACATATTGTTCGTATATTATAGATAGTGAACTTTCTGACAGGACATATATATTAGTTGGTGCTTATTTCTTTTTCTTTACTGGACTCATCGGTCCATCAGATGTTAATTTTGTTTTGATCATGAACATAAAGTTGATCATAGCGGAATCTTTTCTTTGTTAGATCGTATTCAATATAAATAATCTGTTTGGGCTAGGTGATCTTATCAGTCATGTAATCTCTTAAAGATTTAGTTAATTTTGGTAAACAACTGGTATATGAGGGACAAAGTCTGAGAAAATTTATTCAGGACATGTAAGCCCGGGGCAGGGATGAAAGGGCAAAGGAAAGATAAGCAGGAAGGGAAACATAGCAGTAGAAAGGGAAGCTGGGGGAAGAAATGTAATAATTGCAAATCAGTTTGAACTGGATAACATGACATTAGAATAAAAATCACAAAAGGAAAAGATGACATTAGAAAGGGAAGCTGAGGAAAGAAGGGTAGAATTAGGAAAGAGAGCAGCAATAGAGATAATAGAAGCGAAATATAAAAATAAACAACTAGATTATGATAGACAAGTAGAGTTATTAGCAACTAAGAAATAATACGATTCTACCCCTACCAAATTAAAAGGCCGAAAATAATCCCCTTTCGACGATGAAAAATATAGCATTGACAGTTATCTCCATCGGTTCGAAAGATATGCCGAAAATCAGAATTGGAGATGAGAGGTGTGGTCTCTAAATTTCAGTGTTTATTAAAAGGTAAAGCGCTAAATGTATACTCGCTAGAGACGATTTGTTTGATACGACCCTTTGATGGATGCACTTCGGAAAAGGTTCGAGCAAACTGAAAATGGTTGTCGCGAGAAAGCTCTGATATAAAAAATCCTAGAAGGGAGAAACCTTTGGACAATTCGTTGTCAGAATAGCGAATAATCTCCGACAATGGATTGAATGGGGGAAATTGCAGAACACTTTGGAAAGGTTAACATCCTTCTTGCTCAGAGGCTACTTGTTAAGTACTGTTGGTCGAGAATTAAACCACTTTCTGAAAGAGAAATTTTTTTTTTTCTCTTTTCTTTTCTTTTTTTTTTGTAACGTTCAAGACATGGCAAAGCAGGGACATTACTTTGCCGAAGCTTATTATGGAACACAAAACGTGGTTTCATAAGATTATAAGTCTGGAAACCAGTCTAGGGGAACGATGTCTAGAGAGTCTGTGAAATCATCTGAGGCGGATAGGCCTAGTAAGGATACGGTCGTCAGGGTATACAACAATACGCATGTAAAGAGTGAGGTCATCAGCAGCTAAAGTGTCCTAAACGGAAGGACCCAGTTCACAAGGTAGCTGTAGCTACAGAGAGTAATCATAACGGGTCCACCAGTCCTATACAGGTCAAACATGATATCCAATCACTTGGCAATTGTCTTTTCCCCGAAACTCGTCTAGTGACTCTGACAGGTACCGTTAACGCCCAAGAGATTGCAGTATTACGTAATACTGGTTGTATGGGTGTGGTTATTAAAGACAGTCTCATGATGGACCATTAAATACTCGAAGGAGTTTTCATGTATGCGGTCGTATCATATATTCAGAGAAAGCGTTCTGTTACGCTCACATCGTCCAGAATATAATTTTAAATAAAGAAATCCTTTACAGTTATATGGTGACGTCACTACTGGATCATTGTCAACAGATTCATCTGAAGAGGAAAAGAGTGTACTGTTGTACAATATCATCATTTTGAATAAGATGACGTAAAACGAGATACAGTGTTTCTTTATAGGTACAAGTATATTATTCTCAAGAAGATGATCTAACAAGTGACAAAATGTTATGGATTACTCCTAATTGCATCATTGTAAAGAAGTTATTGTAAATGGGGAAAATGATATGTAATGTTGACAGTGACATTATTGTCAATTGCTTGAAGTAAAAAGAACAATACTCTCATGTTCACAATAGCATCGTAGTTTGAAAATTTCACGAATAAACAGATAATGTGATCCCACATACGTAAATTTATTTCATGGCCAACAATATGAGAAATAATGTATACACAATACTCCATTTTATTAAAATTGTCAGCAAGTTTATGAGAAATAGAACAAGTTGTCTTTTTAAGCCCATTGTTCGACCACTGTCAACATGTTGATGCGAAATCTAATAAAATGTGTCCTTACTCTCACATTTGCATCTTGATCAGCACGTATGAAAGGAAAAGTATGCAGTATGCAGCTGCCCTCACAAATGCACCATGTTCAGTCAGTTAGTGTTAAAATATATAACATCTTCTTGAATTGCCACAATTTAATCATTCTGAATAAGACGCAAACATTGATAAAGTGCTCTATTGTCCGCGCACCCTATACTTGCGGTTACATCTCATTTGATGGAAAATGTAGTATAATACTATACTCGCCACTATCATGATGTGCAAATAAAAGATGTGTTCTTTATATTCAATATTGCACCCTAGTCAGCAAATAGATGTTTAAATGAAAACGGGTTCTGCTAAAAGCACAATTTAACCACTCCGTCAGCAATTTGATGTAAAAGAGGTAGCGTCTAGTATTATACTTAGAATTCTATCATTGCAAAGAGGCTGCATTACACATCAGTGAAAATTACTAGAATAGGCGTTACTGTCTGCACACCAGAAAAAACTTTCATGTAATAGTGTTTATTGCATAGTGCTTTATTCCTTTTGTAATCAAATGGATGAAACTGATGCAAATGTGGGAGTTGTGGATCATTGTATCACCTTTGCCATCAATGTCTGTACAACCATGCAACTGTGGTTAGGAAAAATAATTTTCAGTTGGAAATGTTAGGCACACCATATACAGTTAGACAAGATGTTGATAATGATGGAGCTCTGAGTATTATCGCATCATTTTCACTATGGTTTTTAAAGATTTCAAGTTATTCAGTTAAAATAGAGTTAAAGTATTCAGCTATAGGTACATATGTAAATAGGATGTAAACAGGAAAAGGTGTTCTTTGAAACTCACAATTGCATCAATGATAACAACTTAATGTAACAAGCAGCTTAATGTAATGTTACGTGTAGGCTCGTACAATAATAACAAGAGAAAAGAGTGAAGACAACAATCTTTGTATATTTTAACAAAATAATTTATTTCCCTAGAAAACAATGTAAAATTGGAACATAGGACTTACGGTTTGTGAATACAATCCAAAATTTAATCCTAAGAATGAAAAATACAAGTCCTATCACTAAATAGTTCTATTAGAATCCAAGTTCGAATCTCGACGATGTTCCAATATGGAAGGCGATGACGTCAGATGTGGTACTTGTACAGGATAGCAATAATTCCTCAATTGAATCACAGTTTATGTTTCCGAATAATTCCAGAATAAATTTTCACTGAATTTCTTTCTCCCAGAATTCATAAAACAGTACACTCGTTTGGTTTTCTAGAGAATAAATTATTAAATTCCAAACACAAATGCATTTCAAAAACAGTCTGGTGTCAACAATAAAATAACCTATCCGGCATTCTAGGCATCAGGAATACAACTGACTGACGAGCGCTCAGGAAGAGTATTATATCTACCCTAATTATCATTCCGTTCTTGCGAGACATACTACGAGGTCTCCTAACACTTGAAACACGCAATAAGAAAAATGCAATTCGTCACGTAGGAATAACCCCTATCTACTCTTACTCTGAAATAAATATAAAAATTAAACATTGTTTATCCAGACTAGACGAAATGACCTTGGCAATAACCAGTCATTTTAGCGTAGCGATTACACAACCGCGGACCAAGGTAAACTACAAATATTGCAAATGTAACACGATTTACGTCTTAGATAAACAGAATTACTGAAAAAAATTTCGAATCCCATGAAAATAATCATTACGATAAAATGTAATGAAACAAAAATAAAATAAAAAATAATTTCAAAACTAACACACAAGCAATTTAATTACATATACGTAACAGTAACAAGTAATAAAGCCTTCTTTCTACTCACAACTGCAAGTTGTAAATGTACTGTGAGGAGCGTTTTTCTCCGAATGTAATGACCTTGTCAAGACGTTCTTCCTATTACATAATTCTCGCAACAACATGTTGCTAATACTAGTCATGAGAACATTGAAGAACTGTTCGTCACCGTTAGCATCAATATGTTGAAAATGATGTAGTTATGACTATATTAGAAAACGTGGTCAATATGAAAGTGTCTGCAGTGAATGAGTATTGCCTAGAAAACGCTTTTTCAACAATGGTTGCATGAACGTGATAACTGCTGCAAATCGGACTGAAATACGAAACATTTTATATCTGTAAATAATTTTCTACTACATTACACTTTTGACTATATAGTAAACAATACCTTCTCATCAGACCGTGTTGACTCTTATTAAAATATTTAATTAACTGAATAATTTTTGCTACTACGATCAGCTTTTTGACAATGATACAGTTGTTAGTATTAAACACAACTCTATCACTTGTTACTTTATTTTAAACAATGCTGCAATTGTTACCAAAACAGCACACGTGATCTTTTCTACGTGATCCTTTTGCTACTATGAAATTTGGGCATTATAGTACACATTATAATTTAAAACACAAACGTTACGAAACTGATGATATGACAATGTTCACTAACGTACGGTTTTGGCCCAATGAAACTCGTATTGCTATGAGGGGCCCCCTCTTTTACCAGCATATATTTTTCTCCTCTGTTGTGTTAAATATCTTCCTGGAATATAGACAGCATGGATAAGATCCTTCTATCACGCTTGCTGCCGAAAAGGATATGTATGTATATATATATATATATATATATATATTTCTTTATCTGGATACAGTATGCCTAATAGTAAATGACAGTATATACAACCATTTCTTATGTATATTTAATTTGCATTGTTTGCATTTTTATTTCATGATATGCTGTAGGTAATCAACAATTGTATATGGTGGCTGAACTTGTCCAAAATTAGTGACACTTTCGGAAAACAATATTTTGTTCTCAGAGTGAGGATCATTATTTTACGCTGAGTCAAAGACACAGAATGTTTATAAATGATTTTGGTGAGGGACTTTATAATTATAGCTGAGCTCTCTGTAGAACAATGAACGTTTGATCTTCATCTGGAGTGTTGTTCTGCGTCTTAGTTTGTCATATAACTGACGCTTGTTCTGAAAGTCTGTTATTCGTGCTTTACGAACCATCACTGTCACATCAACACTTTCAGTGATGGATTTGATTCTAGGGAAATATATTATTTGTTGCATTTTTCAAAGCTTGTAGGTTTAAGCTATTTCATGATATTTTAAGAGCAAAGACTAGTAACACAATTGGACGCTCCTCCAAGGAATACGAATTTCTCTAATATGGTTCAAAAACTTTGTTTTGAAATTTAAACTGACCTTGTCATAGAAGTTCCTCAATCCCAGGTATTATTTCTCATTTTAGATGTCTTTAGTGAAATCAAAAAGTTTTCACAATGTAATCTAAAGTGGAGATATTTATTTCAAATCCTACCCAGGAACAGTTTAACTCTTTTAAAAAGGACGCATTCCTCCAGCTTGCGAGAAATTATGTTCTGTATGAGGCAAATGCTTCGTTAACGAAACAATGCAAATCTATTTGCCCAATATTTGGTAGGAAAATATTTTGAGAATAAAAGTGCTTTAGATTCAATTAGTAAGTCCCAATTTTCCTCTAATCTGCAAGTTATGGTATTGAAACTAAAATATAAGAATGGAATTGAGTTAAGAATCCTCGAGAGGCAACAAAGACAATTGCAGTTATATAAACAACTGTTACTGGAGAAAGAGGAGAGTGAGATATATGCAATTACATAAAGAAGAAAGAATAGCAATTGCAAAAGAGGAAAGAGAGAAAAAGAAAGTGAAAATATTCTAATGTAAATGCAAATGTAAAAAGAGAAAATAGGAGAGGAAAATACAGGTTTAGAGAAAACGAGAAAACAAAGACAGGGAATTTCAAGTTAGATTAAAATTATTAGAGCACGAAAGTGAAAATCATATCCCAACTTTACATAAAAATTCAAGATTTGATGTTACTGAAATATTAGGTTAGAAGCCCCTTTTAACAAAAAAGAAGTAGAGCAATAGTTTCCTCAATCTGAAACAATTCTTGAAAATTTGAAGTGGCCAAGATAGTATTGGACTCTGTTATTACAAAGTGCGTTTTCGGCAAAAATCGTTACATCTACACTTTCCTGTCAGTACAGCAACGAACTGATTATGATCTGGTTAAGGAATGCATCATGAATGCTTATGGGTTGGCACCTGAGGCTTATCGATAAAAGTTTAGGAACTGTAAGGAATAAATTGGACAAATTCATTTCAAATCTGCAAGCGAAAAAGAGCAGGTATTTGATAGGTGGTGCTTAGCCAAGAAAATTGAGAAGATTACAAAAATGTGGATAACTCATATTAGCAGAAGAGTTGAAGAACTGTGTCCATAGTGGCGTTAAGATTTACTTTGATGAGCATAAGGTCGAAACTTTATAAAATGGTCTCGTATTATTGACTAATATTACTTAGTTCATGAAGTTTCTTTTGTCAGTAAGTCTTCCACTCAACAGTCCTCTGGTAAAACAATTATTTCAGTCTAATAAGAACACTTCCAAACCTCAAACTGGCACAACTTTGAGAAGTTTTCTGATAAGATTGATCCGAAGCCCTTATCTCTTCCTGAGTGCACCAGATGCAAGAAGAAACAGCACGTTATTTCTGATCGCTACGAATTGAAAATAAGCAAGATAATCAATGCAGACATATTCCAAATGCTCTTATTTCTAAGAGGTCAAGGTCATAGTCATGTATTGAAAGGAATACCTTTGATGGTCAAACAAACCTTGGTTTGATATTGTTAGGGAGAATGATGAACTATTTATGTCTAACGGTTCTATATCAATCGTGGGTAATTCGTTCAATCCTATCCCTATTAGAATTATAAGGGATGCAGGACCTTCTCATAGTCTTTAATTATCAGGTAAATTGCTCTTTTCTGAGAGTGTTCTTATTCAGGGAGTATAGTGCAGCTTTGTTAATGTTCCTCTACATTGTGTACATATTTCATCAGACTTAGTCTCAGAACCCGTGACAGTCGAACAATGTCTTCACCCACCGAGAGTATTTATTTATTACTAAGCAATGACCTAGCTGGAGATAAGGGTGTGGTTAATCCACTGGTCACTGACAATACTTCTTTGGATCGGAAAGTTGATCGTGTTGGAAAAGAAATCCCTGGTTTATAGCCAGCTTGTGCAGTTACTAGAGCTATGGCAAATAAAGCTCTTGAGAAGGATGTTGATCAGGAATTTATTCCCTTAAGTAATACACGTATTGATCAGGATGTTGATGAGGTCACTTTTACTACTCATTTGGTTCAATCACTTATTGTCGAACAGGAAACAGATCCTGATATTTCCTGGTTGCTTCAGAGGGCTATTAGTGAAACTGTGGCAGCAGACGTACCTGTTTGTTATTGTGTAAGAAATGGGGTACCGATGAGCAAATGGAGGCGACGTGAGGTACCTGCTGGTGAGGAATGGTCGGCGAACTATCAAATTTTGGTTTTAAAGTTGTACAGACAGGAAATTGTTAGTTTCCCCACATGAAACTCCTTTGGCTGGTCATTTAAGGATCCGTAGGATGTATCACAAGATCTTGAATCACATTTATTAGCCAAATATTAAAAGTGATGTTTTTAAATGCTGCTGCTAAGATTTGTGATCACATTAGTCAAATGGTAGGAAACCCATTTAGTATAATAATAGTAGACTGTGTTGGTCCCTTACCTAAGACCAAAACAGCCAACCAATACTTGTTGACCATAATATATTTGTATACAAGTTTCCTAGATGCAATTCCTTTGAGTAATATTAAAACTAAAACAATAGTAAAAGCTTTGACCAATTTTTTTTTATTATAATACTCTATTTGGCCTGCCCATATCTGTTCAATCTGATCAAGGGTCAAATTGCCTGCCTGGAATTTTTCAGCAAGTTATGCATGAATTTGGCATCCAGCAATTCAAGTCAAAATCGAAATTAGGATACGTCAGAATTAAAATGGAGAGAAATTTTCAATCTGGTAATAGGGATCTATGTCTCTTACTCTTCATCAAAATTGCCTTCTGATTTGGTATCATGGTCCCTACAAAGTCAAGAAGAAAATTAGGGAGTGAAATTACAATAATAGTACTCCCGTGATGTAACTATACTACAAGAGTACCAGTATGGTGATAGAGATAGCCAGGTTAATCATGCAATCAATTTAGTTTTACCTGTCGCACACAGTGAGGATTTCAGTGATGGAGTGCAATTAGACTGGAGCTATTTTGGAGTGTGGATCTTCAGAAATTCAGAAATTATGACCAATCTTGAACAGAAATATTAATATTGACAGCAACAAAAATGAATGAACTAAAACAACTATTGCTTGAATATGAGCACTTGTTTCCAGATGTTCCTACACGGAAAAATAAAATCTAACATGACGTTGAACTTACAGATTCCACATCTGTGCAACAACATCGGTACATAAAGAACCCTCTCAAACAGAAATGTTTGAAAAATAAATTATGTATCTGCTGGAAGATGTTTTCATAGAAACAAGTAAAAGTGACTGGTGTTCACCCTGTATACTTTTACCAAACTCAGATAATACTTTCCGCATGTGCACAGACTATATAAATGTGAACAGTGTGACCAGGTTCATGTCCATTGCCAAGAATCGATGACTGCATTGATAAAATTGTAGATGCAAAATATGTCACCAAATTTGAAAGTTTGAAGGATTCTGGCAAATTCCACTGATGGAAAGGGCAGAGGAAAGTTCGGCATTCGTGACTCCAGATGGATTTTATCAACATAATGTGATGCCGTTTGGAAAGCAAACTTTTCAACGTTTCATGAACGTGATTACTTCTGATCTCACTAATTGCTTATGTTTACTTCAATGGTGTCATCATCTACAACGACAGCTGGAAAGATCATTTAGAGACAATTCGGAAGTTCTTTAACAGACTCATTGATGCAAGCTTACAATTAATTTATTCAAGGTGAGTTGTGTCGTGCTTGTGTTACATTTCTTAGACATATCGTGGGATATGAAAAAATTAAACCTATAGGTGCTAAGGTCAATGCTATCTCTGAATTCCTTGTGCTTATCAGTAAAAAAACTGATGCGATTAGGAATATGGCTGGATAGTATCGGAAAATTTGTTCCAATATATCCATAATTACTCAATCCCTGAGAAATTTATTTAGTAAGAAAGCCTTATTTCATTGGTCTGAAAAATGTCAGTTGGCGTTTGTTAAGTTAAAGGCCATACTTAAGAGTGCACGAGTTCTTTCAGCTCCAAATTTCAGTTAACCATTTAAACTGTCTGTTGATGTAATTGATATTGGGGTTGATGCAATATTCATTAAAGAAGACAAGACTGATGGATATCATCCAGTGTGCTATTTTGCTAAGAGATTAAGAAAGTACCAGAGAAATTATTCCACAATCGAGAAGGAATATATCAATTCAGCTCCTTCTCCGATTAATGCGTTTAGTGATCACAACCCCCTTACTTTCACTGGCAAGATGAAAAACAAAAATCAGAGATTATTAAAGAGGGGTTTGATGTTCCAGGAATACAATATTGACATAAGACTCATCAAGGAAAAAGACAATTTAATAGCAGATGACTTCCATTATGTTTCCATTTTTAGTATACTTTGTGTCGTTCAGAAGATTTTATCTTGTGTACTGCATGTTGACTAATATAAAAAAGAAAACTTTATTGCATCAATCCCTCTTTTTCGTTTTTAGGGAAGTGTTATGTATATTTAATTTGTCTGTTAGTTTCTTCACTTATTCATATTTCATTATATGTTGTAGGTACCCAACAATGTATCTAGTTGCTGCTCGTGTCCAAAATCAGCGACAATTTTGTAAACATCTATTTTTTTTCCTCTGGGTGATGAGCATTATCTTAAGCTGAGTCAAGGGCGTTTATTTTTATATAGTTATACTTGGACTACGTGATTTCTGTTACGTGTCTTATGGTAACAAACTTTCATTCCTTCTAGCACAATGAACTTAGGATCCGTATTTGTCATATAACTGATGTTAGTGTCTGAAAATATGTTATTCGTCTTGGCAGAATCAATTTTATTTTGTTCTGTCTGGTAATTCATTTGGGCTGATATTTATTTCCTCAAATTATTTAATTTTCAAGTGATTTTTCTTTGGACATGCAGAGTTCATAAAAAATAATATTCATGGATGGAGACAATTACTGGGCTTCATAGTGATTTCAAATATGGAATCATATTACTCTTAGACAAACACCACGGTACAGGCCATCACAGGCACATCATCTCCTTCAACGTTCGTCTCAGTTTGGATTTGCATTTAAGTTTATTCAGAACTTTAAATATAAGGACTGGTGTTTGTAATTCTAGGATCATTGGGGATTTAATTCGCAAAATCGTATGTCACGTTTTTATACTTTAGCGTTGTATTCTAAGGAAATAAATTAATTGTTGAATGTTACAAAGCTTGTTGCTTTTTATGTTACTGCCTTTAAGACCATACAGCCGTAATAGAAAAATACAGACGCATCCTTGGGATACGAATTTCTGTAAAATACTACAGACAACTTAGTTTTAAAATTTAAATTCACCTTGTTATTCATGTTTCTACATCACATTTATTATTTTACATTTTAGAAATCTATCGTGAAACCAATAGGTTTTAACAATGTCATCTAACTTGGAGAACGTTATTTCCAATCCTACTCACGGCCATTTGACCCTTGAATAAGGATGAATTGCTCGAACTTGCTAGAAAATGTTATATTTCTTCGGCAAAGTATTCGTTGTAGCAAGAAATACAATATTTTGGTCCAATATTTGGTGAAGAATACTTTTTTGGATAAAAGTGCTACAGGTTTGAGTACTCAGTCCCCATTTGGCTCTAATTTGCATGTTATGGAACTGAAATTAAAATATAAAATGGAAGAATTAGAGTTAAGAAAGCTTCAGCTTCAGAAAGAGAAATAGGAGACAGAAATGTAATTTGAGAGAGAGAGAGAGAGAGAGAGAGAGAGAGAGAGAGAGAGAGAGAGAGAGAGAGAGAGAGAGAGAGAGAGAGAGAGAGAGAGAGAGAGAGAGAGAGAGAGAGAGAGAGATTCAGTTACAGAAAGAAGAAAACCAAATGCAATTGGAAAAAGAGGAAAGAGAGAAAAAATTAGTTGCAGTTGCAGAGAGAAAGAGAAAAGGATGAAAGGGAATACGAATTTAGATTAAAGGAATTAGAAGTGCAATCCCTCACGTTACACACGAATTCAAGTTTTAATATTACTAAAATTACTAGGTTAATACCCTGTTGTAAAGAAAAGGAAGTAGATTCATCATTTTGAAAAAAATTGCTGAAAACTTGAACTAGCCATGAAAGCAGTGTACTCATTCATGTCAAGGTACATGTTTTGGCAAAGCTCGTCAACTTATTGGCAAAGCTGGTGACATCTACATTTACCTCTCAGTACAATAAAGTGCTCTTTATGATCTGGTTAAGGAGTGTATCTTGAAGGGTTTTGAGTTGGTACCTGAGACTTATTGACAATAGCATCGGACAAGATTGTCATTCATAGTTGCTGCATTAGTTCAGTTTAAACGACATATTAATAGACCGATTGACAGCCTAAAATCGGGTATAAATTATGCTTATCGTAAGATATACTGCTTTTGAAAAAAATATTGGTTGCTAAAGTAATGTACTCTTTCTATTTTCTCTTCCTCTGATACAAATTGTAAAAAGGATACAAACTGTAAAAAGGAACTAGTTTAGTGATAATGGATCAATTTAAGGAATAATTTTGTAGAATTGAAAATAAAATAAAGTATAGCGCAAGCTTTCACAAGCTGATACATACCACAAATTTGCTTTGATCACTGATGTTCTGAAGATTTATTTTTGATTCCTAACTCGACACTTTAGCAATATACGTCAATGGACCAAAATATCTGTTTGGCTTTTGGGTGTTGAATTTTGGTAAACAGATACATAAATTGTTATTCCATGCAAAGAAGTCAAGATTTTGTTATTATGCGGCAATCAAGTAAAGAATTTGTTACGCTTAGTCATTCATAAACAATCACATACTTTTGAAATGAATTAAACCCCAAAATAATCCCAGAATTACAGACACAAGTCCTATTAATTAAAACTCTAAATAATAAACTTTAGTGGCAATCCAAATTAAGTCCAGAGCTGAAAGTGTTGATGTGATTTTATTTGCTCATAAGGTGTTGCTGTGCCTGTGATGGGTCCTACAGTGTTGATGAGCAATCAGTCCTGTGTTGGATAACCATAATATAATTCCAGGTTTGAATGCATTATAAATCCCAGTGAATGTCTATGTCCAAGAGCATAATGTTTAATGACCACACAGTATTTCCAAAGAAAAATCACTGAAATTAAAGAATTTGAAGAAATAAATTCTAGCCCAAATGAACTACTTGACACAACAATAATACAATTTGATTCTGCTAGATCTTTAAGCACGAATAACGGACCAGACGTTAAGAAGAAAACATCAGTTATAAAACAAACTAAGACGCAAAACAAAGCTCCGCATGATGATCAAACGTTCATTGTTCTAGAAAGATCTTCTTCATAATTAGAACGTCCCTCACCAAAATCACAATAAAAGATATGGCAAGCATCACATAGTTTAGCTAAAACAATACAATGTCCTTGACCCAACTTAAGCTAATGATCGTCACTCTGTTAACAAAAACTGTCACTGATTTTAGACATGGTCAGCTACTATATATAATGTTTTATTAACCATAGCATATAAAGAAATAACAAAAATTAAAAACTACTAAGCAGTGCAAATTAAATATACATAACACTTCCCCTTATAAAGAAAAAGAAAGATATTTGCAATAAAACTTTCTTCTATCTATTAGTCAAATGTACATGTGATAAGATTTGCTTCAGATGAAATATTATGAATAACACAAAGTATACATGTAAATAACTGAAAATAGTGATCGGATTTAGAAGTCATAGTGGTTCACTGGTCAACTTTCCGGGTTCGCTACCAAAGGGCTGCGGTTTCGAATCCTGCCATCGGTTCACTCTAGGGCGGCGACACCAGTGTGTCCCTGGGCAAAGCACTCTACCTCTACCTGTCTCTGCACGAAATAACCTAATAAGGTTTATTTTCCCTGAAACACCTAACGGAAATACACTGGGTTGGATCTTCGTTTAGAATTATGAAATGCCTTGAGTGGATTAAATGCCACCTATATACTGTATCCCAATAAATATAAAAAGCCATGTCAACTCTTGATGTTAGAATTGTAGTTTTAACGTATATTCAGAATGCCCACGTTCTCAGTGTTTTATTCCGCTAGTCGAGTTTCACTTTTCTAGCCCCAAAATATGCTTCACCCATTGCTACGTAATTGACATAATTTGAAATCCAAATTAACACAAACATTCTGCACGAATATAAGGTATATTTAAAAAAAAAAATAAAATTAATAAAGTTTTAAAAATATATAAATATCAGTTTACAAACTTTAATTATGTAAAATAATCCATTGTGATGTCCGAAAGATGTATAGATCTGTTCGATACTTTTCGGTTAATGATGGAAGTAGTTTTTGCTCGTGTCTTATAAAACTGCTTGATTTGGATATGATCATCATGTACTCTACATGACTATTTGTGTTGGGGTAAAAGAGTAATATCTTTGTATAAAATACGCATATTAATTCCCCACTCCCACCTCTCTCTTTGTCTCTCTCTGTTAGGAGCGAATTTTTGTGTTTACCATACTTATTGTTTTTCAAATCCATTCTGCATACCGCATTATTTATTATTTAATTTGTCGAGTGTTTTATATCAGCTTCAACACACAAATACTAATATACTTCAAACAACAACACAAAACACACAACATTTCGTTTTTTAAACGAATAGAAAGCACTAGCTATGGCTACGACATTTTGTAATTCCAGAAGTGATGTACACATGGTCAAACTGTTCTATGATGGTACATGCTTGCATAGTGCAAGTGGATAGGGGTAATTTTCTAATATATATTTACAAACAGTTTATCCTTTTGTATTGTTTTGGCGCCTTTAATGAAAAATATGAACATTACTAAGTCACACAGAATATACATTTGGCAATTTAAGGTAACTTGTAAAGGCCTTCTTTGTTATCGCTGATTGAAAGTTTCTAAGAGTTTTCTGATTCCAGGTGGCCTACTGTGTAAAACAAAAATAAATGAGTAAGAATATTCATGCCTATTGCAGCTCTTAATAAATGAACATTTGAATTGCGGAACACAAGGTGATCCTGCAGAACATCTTATGCGTGTTGGCTATCACTAAAATCATGTTTAAATTGAGAAAAACAATGCAGATTGATTTTTGGTGTTTATATTTTGTGCATTATTTTAATGAGATTTCATTAATAACAGCACTAAGGACTCAAACAGATTGCAAGATATGTAAATCAAAGTCAGCAAATCACCAACTGACGTATATACGTATCAAAGGGCATTGAATGCATATATCAGTTTATGAAGGGTGCACATGTAATTGCAAGTGTTAAGAGTGCGATAATTTAAAACATGTATTACTGTAATTAAATGTTTCACTTTGGGACTGATCATTTTGATAATTAGTGTTTGACTTCTGTATACTGCATTTATATTTCTTTATATTTGCTGCAATTCTATGAGCGTAACTTCCAAATTAGGTTTGTGAGAATTCGTTGATGCATTAACAGGATCATTCATGAGATGTACAACTGTTCTCCCCTGTTTCAATAAATAGTAGGCAAATGATGTGATTGGGCGGATATAGTTCGGGTCAGAATGGAAATGTTGTATATCAAGTGTTTCTTTTCAAAAGCTTGATATGTGCAAAACCTCGCCGCAAACGTACGTTTTAACTTAACATTGGGGTTTGATTATTACGCAATGTCGGTACAACTCTGCAAGGAATGTATACGTATTTTCAATGGAAATTTCATGTACTTCTTTCGTATGGTGTATCTTAATTTCCCCATCACTATTGTCACACATATAGATTGCAAAGGTTACGAGTCCGCGGGTCCTATGCAAGTCGAACACGGTATTCAATCACTTGGCACGTGTCTTTTCCCCGAAGTGCGAGGACATTGATCGAGATGTATCCTTGCCAGACAAGAGGTCGCAGTGAAGTGACACTGGTTGTACGGGTGTGGTTATTATACGTAGTCTCGTAAGAGAACATTTTTGCTAATGTGCAAATAGCATAGTGGAAAATCCTGGCTTGTAGGGTTTTCGCCGCTTGATATCAAGGTTGATCTGGATAACGTTTAAGGATGCATTTCTCTGTCATATACACTAAGTCTGAAGTCGTTTCATCGATTTACATATTAGCTTGTTGTTGTGGAAGATGACACATTTTCTGAAAGAGCTCTTATTGGTAAGCTAGAATTGTTTGCTCTGATGGAGACACTTGACGAAGATGCTCAATACGCTGTGGAAGATATCTCTGGTTTCACAGACGTTAATTTGTCGGCTGTACTTAGCAAGCTGCAGAATCATTTCAAGATTAGAAAGGTATGTGCCAGAGATGGATATTGTATTTCTTGACGGCTGATGAAAAACAAACTTTTTGCTTGAAATCGCAAAAGAACAGCTCACTACAAAGAAACTACAAGCTACTGGTCGTACATCATGACAATCTTCTAGAAGAAAACAAACATCATTCGAACTGTGCCACATCCGTCTCACAGCCCTGAGGTAGTTCTAAGCAATATTGGCTAAATCCAGTTATAAGGGTTAGAACATCTGACTGAGTACATCTATAGAATGCAGGTTTATATTTGGAGAGGATGAGCGTAACTTTCGGTTTCTAACAAAGAGCATTCTTGTGGATCGCATTTATATTTAATACGTTCCATATCCCCTCGTATATAAAAATATAAGTGAAAAAATTCATGTTTGTAAGTGTGTTTTTTTTTGGAAACTATGTGGTCTACCTGATTTCTGATTGATCGGCTGCCAAACAACCTTTGAAGGATCTGACCCAGTTGACAAGTTAGAATGTTCTGAAAATAGACTTACTACCCTCATCGTGGCTCTGATAATTCGTATTAGTTTTTTATATAAGGGATGTTTACCTTATAATTACTCGTTCCTATCTTAACATATGAAAACTAAGCAGTCTTTTAGTTGTGTTCAGTTATTTATTGAGATCATATATTCATCTCAGTTATTAATTGGAATCCCAAAGTGCTCACAGACTTAAGAATACAATCAATATATTGGAAATTACTGTGAATATATATGAAGCCATTTTTGATTATATCATTGTGATATCAAGACTGTTAACCTATCAACACTAATCAAGGCTACTGGCACATCATCAGAGTGAATTGGACTTCATTCGGATCACATCTTTGACTCATTTGGAATACTCAATAATTTTTAATTTGTGAAATAACTTTTTGGACTATTTCGTACTTGATTCACAATGTTGTAAGGTTTGTAAAATATTTCTCTTTTCATGTTAGGGAAATAAATTATTTGTTGAGTTTTACAAAACTTAGATTACGACCAGAACAGAAAATTGGGGACTCGTCCTGGATAGAAATGTTTTGAAATCATTTCAGAGAAATTGCAATCGCTTTTGAAGTTTAAATTCACTTTTTTTCGGAATTATCTTAATCCCTGCTATTTTAAGTTCACATGTTAGAGAAATTTTGATTGAAACCAACAAGCTTTCGCAATGTCATCTGAAGTAGAGACCCTTATTTTAAATCCTACCTAGGAAGGGTTAGTGTCCCTGAAGAAAGACGAGTTACTTGAGCTTGCTAGACAATATGATCTTTCTGAAGTGAAGGCGTCTTTAACGAATCAAGGGATAAGAAATAGTTGGTTACATTATTTTGTGGTAAACAGTTTTCTTAATAAAAGTGCATTTGGTTTGATTAGTTTGTCTGTGTCAGGTTCGGACAGAAAACTAAAATAATTACAGCTAGAAAGTCAGTTCTGATTAAAATTAAGAAAGCTTCAGCTTCAGAAGGAAATAATGTAAATGCACAGAGAAGAGAAGGAGATCAAGAATCAGTAAGAAGAAATATAAATGCGATTGCGCAAGTGGAAATTAAAAGAGAAATGCAAATGCAACGGGAGGGGGGTGGGGGAATGCAAATGAAGAAAGAGAAAAAATGAAAATGGTAACAACGTGAAGGGATATGCAATTGAAAATTAAAGAATTAGAACTGACAAGGGGAAAGCACTATTTCTCTTTACAGAAACGTTCAGGCTGTAATGTTACTAGAAATATTAAGTGAGTGACCCATTTGAAAGAAAAGGAGGTAGATCTATATGTTCCTAAGTTTTATAAAATTTGCTAAAAATTTCCAAGAGCCAATAGAGCATTGCAATTTATCATTACAAAGCGCAAATGTTGGGAAAGCTTGTGAAGTCTAGACCTTACTGTCGATCCAAACACAAAGGAAATTATCTTAAGCTACAAACCCGCAATCATGAAGCTGTGTAATGTTGTTTACAAGAATGACCTTTACAATTTACAACCATGAAACCGACTTAGTGTCACTGCAATTTATTAGCTGGCCAAGGTCATCTCCAGAAGTTACTTTATTTAATCTGACAAACAAAAATGATCTTAAGATATTGACTTCTGATTTTGTTGCTATGATTTTGCTTATTCCTTGTTGCAGTATTAAAGACATTTAATAATCTTGTTAGATGATTGTGTTAAAACACATGTAGTATTTGATCAGATAAAAAGGGCTATAAGGAGCTACAGAGCCAGCAACAAAAAAACCCAGACTTTTTCTCCTTTGTTTCATTGAAGTGTTTACCCTTTATGTCTGTACTTGTATCATTTGCAAATTATGCTCAATTCATGTTTGCCCTCTTATACTTATTGCAAATATCCATTTTCATGTTTGAGCACGCTGTGTAATTGCTTATTGTGCCTTCCTTAAATCTAAGCAGAATTTCCAGTTCAACTCTTTTTATCCCTATTGAAACACAGAAACAATTGGTTACTGGTTACAATGATTGCGAAGAGTTTCAAATGAAATAATTTGCGTGAAGATGATTATGTGGTGGATACATAACTCATGAAAGAACATGATAGTGTAACTATGGGTAGTTGTTGACATAGCAACTACTAAGACGTTTTAAATGTATATCTTGTTACAGTATTTCACCCAGTAATATTGCCCGAATGACTTGCAGTACAGTGCAGAAGGAAATAGCTTTAGAATACAAGACAAAACTCTCTATTACGAAACACGTGAAGGAAAGTTAGTAACATTCTGAAAAAGTCAACATTAAATGCGTGCTAGCACCAGTAATAAAAATATTACAAGCTAAACTGATAGTAACAGGTTGTCTAAATTAAGCTGGATAAAACAAGGTGTTAGATGAATATCATGTTGAGCGTTGCATCATAGCACATTGTTGAGAATACATGCCCTATGTTGTGCAACAGCTTTAAAAGAGACTAGCTCTTGTACTCACTGTTGTATAAACGCATAATATGCATGGCATTCATGAAAACGACATATAAATAATAGGCACATATGAGCCTTTTTTTCTGAACAGATACCAACAACAGAAACTAACCTGACAGTTATAAAGGTATCATTTCAGGAATTTGAAACTGCTGTGAAAATAGTCATCATCATGGAAGATAAACCAAATAAAAGAGATATTTAAAATCTGTCGAAGTTGTTAATTCAAAGTGTGAAAACGATGTGTTAATGGAACTATATAAAATCAGACAAAAGACTAGCGATGACATCACCAAAGAAAATGACCGTGACTTCAGCAAATCCTGTTCGTCAACAGTTCGTAAGTACACTATTGAAATGCATTGATGGATTTACTTATTTCACTGGAACTCTATCGAACTATTTATCATTTCTAAACAAACAACATTTCACCACACGTCAATGCTCTCTCTTTATATATCCACTTTTTGTTCCTAAGATGTGGCAAATCAGCTATGGTAGGATTTACCTTTTCCCAGTAATTTCAGACATGAACTAGCTCCTTCTGTCTTATGTATATATGAACGTGATGTAAACAGGAAGGAACATACGATATCTTATCTGTTGGCTTTAAATTGATCTTCGTTTTGTAACTGCGTGTTAAACGATTTGAAGCCTATTGGAGATAAAATTACGTTGATATATAACTTCGTTTATAATGTGTGATTTAGAAGCAAAATTAATTTCTCCATAGTGGCAAATCCACAGTTTACTATTTGACGAGTACTGGCAATTTTGCAGTCTATTTAATCTTCAGCATGGGTTTAAAATTGCTTTCATCATTATATAAAATTATGTTGGTAACTGATTGCTTGGACGGGACATTTGTATTTTAGTCTGATATAAAGTAAAAAAGACGATTTTCCACGTGTAGAGTTACGGGTGTAGTATTTACAATGCTTCAAAGGTATTGATATAGGCTATGAACAAGCGGTGGACATAGAACCACTTTCAGGTGTTTTGGAGACTTTTTCCTGTCATTTATTGTAAACGTCTATAATCTTGTCTGTTACGTGGAGTTTCCCCCTTTTTCCTATCAAATAATGCATGGGTAGATATTTATAAATAGAATAGAACATTATAAAAAAGGCTTTCTGTTAAGCATTGTATTGTACACTATTTACTTCTGCACACCCTTCTTGTATTTTACAAGACCTAACCTTAAACATCAGTGTTTAAAACCCAACAATACTGTGCCAGATATTTGATGAATTAATACATACATTATTAAAATGGGTTTATGCAACTGCAAGAATATAAACAAACATAAACATATATCTCTCATGAAAAGGATATACTACTTCATGCAAAAATATTTTAAGCATGCTATCCTAAAACAGTGCACATATTAATTAATATTTTCCTTGTATCAAATCATTGCAGATTATGCCCTATGCATGTTCATCTATACATTCTACTATTAGGTAGATATCCATATTCCATCAATAAATTAACATTGCTTAGGAATTATATCAAAATAAGTATATATTTGTTTTTTTAGGTCCTTTAACGAGGTTAGATAGAAAGCCTTTGACTTCAACATCTATTTCTGGACAAGAGACAGGTACAAGGGATGTACAATCACAAAACAATGATTTCATTTAAACGTGTTCTTGTAATATGTCTTGGGCTATGTGTTGTAGCAGCGTTATATATGTATACGGTCCCGTTCAAATATAATGTAATGATGCATGTTGACCACGACCAATACAGAAATGAAACCTATTCCGTCTTTGAAGATCTTGAGCTATACCTTCGGATGGGCAGTGCATTTCTCGACATGTATGACAGTCTACTACTTCCTAGCCTGCGATTCTTTTGGCCTGGAAATGTGCATATTGTAGTGATTCTTGATGCGGAAAGTGCCCAGGATAAAGAGCTTGGGAAGAATTTGTCGAATAGGTACTCATATCCACGTGTAGAATATCAAAGTCCAATTGATCCAAGTGTTTACCACTGGCGAGGGCACGAAAGAATGCAAAGAGATTTTTTTCTACCCGGAGGATAAAACAAAGAAAACCTATATTGGTTATATCGACACAGACACTGTATTTGTGACGAGAGTTATACCAGAACTCTTGTTTGAAGAAGGAAAGCCTGTTATCATTGGGACCTATGAAAAAGAAGATTCTAAGTGGTGGAGTGACACTGCCCTCTCCACCTAATCCATGCTTAAATTAAAAGAAGTAATGAAAGGCATGGCAAATTTTCCCGTCATAATGAAAGTATCTCATATCGTTGAACTCAGACAATATGTAGAAAAGATCCACAATAAACCATTTGATGAGGTGTACAAAAGTGTCTCAGGCTGGGCATTCTCCCAGTTCAGTGTTATGTGTCAGTATATATGGATGTTCCATAGAGACGAATACAAGTTTCATTTTCATCTGAGGTCCTATAATAATGGTACCTGGCACGGAGAGGATAACTCCCCCGGCAGGATGCCTTACGAATTCTATCAAACCGTCCTGAGTGGAGATCAATCGATGCCAAGGCCAAGATCATCAATACATTACCGCTACCACGACGACTGGAAAAATCCTGCCACGTTAAGAAATATTGTGAAAACAGGAGTTTGCTATTCTGGTGGCTTTCTCCTTTGCCCAGATCAATGTAAACACCTAAATCAGAGTTCTTTGCAAAGAGAACTTTACTATTTTGAATTTAATGATTGGTCTTGGGACAACCGATGTCTTGATCAACAAAGAAAATATTATACTCTAGTAGCAGAACAAAGTAATTACAAGACAGATGAAGCTTTAAAAGCTGGGTGCGCTCAAGTCGACAAACTGTCGTTCAAACCTTGACGCCAATAGAATTAGTATGCAGACATTTGTATTTTGTTACGTGTAGGCTCGTACAAAAGTAACAAAAGAAAAGAGTGAAGTCAGCAAGCTTTGTAAATTTAACAAAATAATTTATTTCCCTAGAAAACAAAATTAAAATATGAAATAGGACTTACGGTTTGTGAAAATAGTCCAAAAATTAATCCTAGAATTGAAAAATATAAGTCCTATTACTAAACAGTTCTAATTGAATCCAGGTTCGAATCTCTATAAAGTTCCAATATGGAAGACGATCACGTCAGATGAGGTCGCTGTACTGATGGCAACAATTCCTCGTTGAAACACAATTTATAATGTTCTGTTTAGAATTCCTGAATAAATTTCCACTGAATATCTTTTGTCCTAGAAATTTTATATAAAAAGAGCACTTGTGTGGTTTTCTAGAGAATAAATTTTTAAATTCCCAAAAATAGATGAACTTCAGAAGAAGCGGGCAACAACAATGAAAACCTCTTGAGCCCTCAAGGTTTAAAATACGACTGCCTAAATCTACTAGAGAGCGTCTTTTTTAAGCCGTAATTTTAGATCACATGGTGGCTCACGTGACGGGCTATCTAAGAATCAGATTCCCACACTGGAATAATTTAAAATAAAGGCTGTTTACAATTCAGTTAACACGTGGGCCAAACACGACTTTGGTAATAGCCAATCATTTTCGCTTAGTGTCTCGACCAAGGTGAGCTAAAAATAATGATAATGTAATACCTTTTACGATCAAATCAGGTCAAAACAGAGATTTTTCTAAAATAGTCAAATCCCGTAAAAATTATCATTACAATAAAATGTAATGAAACAAAAATAAAATAAAAAAGAATTTAAAACTAACACACAAGTAATTAAATTACATATACGTAACAATTTGGATTAACACTTAGTATGTTAAGTGTTCCTAAATTGCTTGGAAGGTGTAAGACTCAAATGAAATTGTCGAATAATTTATTCGTTGCAGTGTGTACTTTTGCTAACATGTGCGCATCAAACGAGTCCACACTTCCCATAATACAAATTTGTTAAAAGTAATATTTAGACCTTAAGGAGTGTACTTCTAGTGAATGATCAAGGGTCTAAGAAGCCTTCAACGAATATACCTATGACGGAATATTTATAAAATACAAATTGATGTACTAGTGAGCTATTCTCTAGCTCTGCCTCGAATAATCAAACTAAAAATCCACAATTTAGTAAAAGCATCTCGTACATGAAGATGATTCCTAGCCAATGTGAATAGTTCCATGCAATATCAGCTTCATTTATGTGATGTGTTGATTTTTTTTAAAATGTATTTTTGTAAACAGTGATGTACGTATTAGTAATGCTACAACAGCCACCCCTTCACTAACTAAACTGGCATTGATGTTAAAACTACTCTAGGGCATTTAGACATAAAAGGAACGAAAATACAAATATTAAGAAGGATATAAGAGATTAAATTTAAGAAAGGTTCTTAATGTTCAGATATGAGTATGCACAGACAGTGAATTAGATCTGTGTGAAGCTATGTCGAATATGTATAGAGTATTATATATATAAAATGGCTGAGAGCCATCGTAATTTTTAATTTAAATATTGTTTTATTAAACCAACGAATTCCATGTTCTCTTGAGGAATATTAAATATAGAGACATTAGTCTTTTAATGATCACAGTAGTAAATTCTCATCAATAATTGTCTTATTTGCAAATAATGGATGCTTCTGTAGTATTTCAAAAAACTAAGTTTTATCTGTACACGTTTCCAAAATACATCATTATTTATCAGATTAGAGAAGTATTTGTCACTAGGTAGATGAATGTATGAGTTTGAGGTAACATCTCAGCCATGCTTCTGTTGTAAATTTCAAACACCCCCGATGTAAAGCGTCAGATTTACCTGTGTACAGCATGTGTTTTTATTTTTTCTTCAAAGTGTGAATCACCATAGCTACAGTTACTTTAGGTGTCCTTCTGGCTTTGATACATTGATTGTGCAACTCTGATAACTAACATGTATTAGAAACT